>SRPQ01000132.1:0-43594 GCA_018360075.1 Claviceps cyperi
ATGTTGAGACATGCACATACGAGATGTGTACAGTTTGGTCATTTACTTCCCACTGTAATTTGGCGGAGTACAAAGGAGCCCAAGAATTATGGAGAATGCTGTCCGGTTAGCAATTTTATGCTGTCCGAATAGGAACGCTCATATTATATAGCTAGCTTCCCCTCATCACATCACACTACAGCGGCTTCAAGACGCTCTTTCTTCCGTAGTATAGTGGTCAGTATGCGAGCTTGTCACGCTTGAGACCCGGGTTCAATTCCCGGCGGGAGAGTGCCGGCCACTTTTTGACCGTCCTTACCAGGATTAATTAAGTCATCAATCATCAATGTATCTAACTACCTGTAAACATTCTTCCATACTCCTTATCTAACAATTTACATGGAATACTTCTTCGTTTTGCGTGCCTTGTGACAGCTGTTGATACTCTTCCGATAAATTCAATAAGTCTCTCAACGAACTTAAGCTTCAAACCTTGATAGAAGTCTCTGACTCAAGATGTCTAAATGTCACACATCTTAACGCAAAGGCCTATCTATGTGCCAGACTTAATTCGAAAACTCTTGCAAGGCTCTCATCACTATTAGCATCGCGCCCGAGCTGGGATCACAACGTTCGGTTTGATTGAGAATGTGGCGATGATACTCGTAACTCGTCGAGTCACCGTATAGGTGTGAACGATGCTTGCTGCTTGCTATTTTGCACGAGTGTGCAGACGTAGCCGGCATATTAACAACAAGACGAGATGCCCAGCCTCTCTGTTTCCGTATGTGACCCAATATTGAACAGAGGGCATGCCTGGCATCAAAAACTAGCAGGCCCATGAGCGATGTGGCGGTATTAGAAATATCGTGCAGCCGAAGTCTCAGTCCACATCAATCCGAGCGCTCGAGCAAGATCTGAGGATGACCCTTTGCATTTCGGGATCTGAGATGCACATTGGCAAATTGGCAATGGTAGAACGGGTGATGTAGAGTCTGACGAGAAGGATCCGACTATATTTCTCGATGTTGGAAGTCTGAAGGTGATAGCAAGCCCTGATTTTGCAGTTCTGAAGTAGGACTGGCGGTTATAAGTAGCTTCTTTGGCAGCTGAACATTTCCATGTGTCACCAAGATGCCTTATAGCCAGAGATGACGAAAAGAGATGGAGCGCTGACTTTTCCCGGGTTCGAATTTCGCACCGCTCAAGGCCTGTGAGGGGCGTGGATGATGATTGACGAGGCTTCACTCGACACACATCATTCATGCATTTCCTCGTACACGATACAATGACTATATCTTTTCCGTCTCCTCTGCATGCAAGGGTGGACAAGCGCCGTCATCTTCCTTTTCAACGTCGCTCTGACGAGCCATGGTACAGTAAGTACCCAGTAATTCCGCGAGATACCGTTCTCTGTTCTTGAAGTGAGCCGGTCGTAGATCCCTCACTAAAGTCTTCGCAATGTCCATTAAGGTAGATTGCCAGGTTTCAGGCAGGGCGCGGATATCACTTGTAGTCAATATAAAGTCATTGGCATCAACGGTGCGATGGCTGATGAGGGCCTGGTACAAGTCTTGGTTTGCGACAACGGCAAGACAGAATAGATGGAATAGAGAGTGACAAGACAAAAGACTCAACATATCCGCGAGCGAGTTTGGCAATTCGGGACACCACTGTCGCACTGCTTCAACCTCTCCCGAGGAGCTAAGTTCAGCTGCAGCGGCGAGCTCAAGGGCATGAATTAACTCATGGCATTCGATGGGAGTGTGCCCTTCGGAACGAGTGTATCCTATCATGTTCCTCCACCAAATGTTACAGAAGATGGAAGACGCTATGACAGGTATCAAGATGACATAACCCCACCATCGTGTCGCGGTAATCATGGAAGCCACACCACCCAGGATCGCAGCTGTGCCATTGATGATGGAGAAGACTTGGACTCTGCGAGCCCGTCTCTTGACGAGTGTAACAGCTGTGCAGGGACCCAAAAGCCGTCGTGACTCAGTGGCATGCGATTGAGCCTTGCAGAAGATAAAGACAGCCCAGCTGAAATTGAAAAGACCAAAAATTGCAATTGGTGTATTGCCCACATACCCAGAGAGTAGGTTGGAGGCCAGATACACACTTGGAATAGCACCGCCAATGGCTAAGTACGTGCCTATGCAAATGAGAATGGCGCCGAACCCCATGAGCAGATCCATTATGCAGCGGGAGATTAATTCTGTTCCAAGCTCGCGAAAGTTGATTGCTAGGATGACATCAAGATCCAAAGTGGCTGCCCGTACCAGCTCACGCTCGCGCTTTTCTTCAAACAAAGCCTTCCGTTGCTTCCTTAGATACCAGACATTGTGGCAGGCGCGGCGAGCATCCTGAAAGGCGAAGATGGACATGATGCCCGCGACCGCGCCGCCAACGGCCATGAAGACGATAGCATAGATCGGAATAGGAATGTCGTTCCAAACATTAGCGGCAAAATCTCCGGCGTTGGCAAGTTCCATAAAGCCTACAGCCCACGACAGGTTGTTCACAAGGTGGCTGTCAGGCGCTAAAATCCATTGTCCGCGCTTGTCTTTGGTGAGCTTCACACGTGGCTCTTGGTTGGGCTGTCGAGGCGCCGCCACGTCTTCAGGGACGCGTTCATGTTCATTCGGTAGAGCAGCCCGCGCTGCTGCTTGCGGTCTTTGATCATCTGGCACAGCCTCAATGTCAGCGGCGAACCCTGCTGCGGGTGATGATGGGTCCTTGGCCCGCGACACTGCAGAATCGATACCTAGACGCATTCCAACAGCTATGCCTCGGGATTTGAGACTTGACGCGTCCAGAAACGTGAGCAACTCGCAAGCAAAGGCGGAGGGGCTGAAGTCTTTCAAGGCATCGCAAGTTGACGAGAATGGAGCTGGGAAGGATAAGACAGATGGCGCGGAGACGGGAGCGGCCGAGGACCGGCAGGGAACTTCGGATGCCTGTGAGGCTGTGACCATTATCTTGACTAAAACGACAAAAACAGTCCGGCCTTTGCTTCGCGCACAAGGGTCTTGCGGCACAAGGACCAATGATGTCCTGCGGCTAACTAGGTACATACTGGCGGTCGATTCAATTTCATCCCCCCCACCGATTGAATCGCCCGCCAGTACATATATATCAGGTAGTCTAGGAAAATAGAGGAGGGAACGGTGGATGCAAAGAAAAAGACAGCAAAGGAGGTCCTCTCACGAGACTAAACTACACACGAAGACGATGATCGACGACAAAGACTCAAAAGACAGCAGTCCTCTCTGGACTACTACAAGATCTGACAACTAAAACTCAAAGAACTAAACTCGCATAAACTGACTACCTAAATCTGAGCAAGAGGTTGAAAGTCTTATGGCCAAAGCGCCTCCGTACGACCCGACAATCCCGTCAAGGGTGAACGCACGTCTGGTTGGTCTAGCACAGGGCCTGGTGACCCACAGAACTCTGGCAACCATCTAGATTTTAGAGCCTTCTGGCCCACCTGATCGCATGCCTCAAAAAGAAGACACTGACGTCTGACAACCAAGATGCAACCCGACCAAACACAGGTATCCAACAGTACTCCGTATGTACATACCTACAGTACCTACCTATGTACGGAGTACGTATGTACATAGTTGCCCGTCGCTTATCGATTGCTCAACTGACAAGTCGAACCAGGTCAGGACTAAGAATGGCCAAACCAGTCTCACAATTCTGTCCCAAAATCCCCACCGCACTAGGGTCGTGGACGTGGCCGATGTCTGCACGACTTTTGCGCTTCAAAAAATGGGGCAACATGTCGAGACTAGAGGCTTGTCTATCCAAACTTCATCTGTCTCACAGCCCTAATGACCAATCAAGCTTCTTGAGGGTTTTCGAGTATATCTCTGCAATCGTGAACTCGGTTCATCTCACATTCACTTCTTGGACCTCTCAAGGCTGAAGGCACAGGTCAGGAGAACAAGATTGAAGAGGCCATTCACTGTGTGCAACGGAAAATTCATCAAAAAACTGTCCCTCAAATCAACTGAGCAAATTGCAAGAAACCAAGGACTCCCATCGAGACTGAAGGTCATTACATCCTCACTCTTTACCTAGGTACGTTTCTCTGCCGCCATCTATCTTTCAGGTAGACTCTTCCGGTGTGCCCCATACCAGTGGTTTGTCGAAATCGATGTTTGGTAATGCTGCACGAGCATGAATCTTACCAGGGCCTTTCGCGTCAAAACTATGAGTCTCATGATCCCAGCAGCCGCCAGACTCCACGTCTGCACAAAACTGGTAAAGCACCTTGTCGGGCATGTGACAGAAAAGCCTCTCGGACATCGCAACCAGACTCGGTCCAGCAGAACTGCTGCTTCCACAAAGATATTTGGCGGAGTGGTGACTCATGTGGGATTTCACAGAACGCTTCCACATGTCGCTGGAGATTTCGGGTGTGATGTGTCTCGCCCTCTCCTTCTCCGTCTGCCCCTCGGCTCTCTTTATGGGAGGTCGTGTATATACTCGCTCTGGAAAGGTAGTTCCATCAAAGAATCCTGGGTGCTTGTGCTTGTGAAAGGCAAGCGCAGTGTTGTTATCTCGGCAGTAGCTTCAAAATTGGTCAACAGAATTCCACTTTCACAGCTGTTATGCTGTGCAAAATTACGGTACCACACTTACTATTCATCGTCGTGGACTGCCCGATAAGCGTCCGTGAACTCAATAAAGTGAATTCTGATGCCTGTGGGAATTCCCGTTCTATAATTGCGGTGACGATGGCGGCGAGACCTTTTATAACCGTGGGCACCAATCCAGGCACAATTGATGCCGAACGTCTCGTTACCCAGCACGGCATTATGAGCGGAGTAGTACCTAAGCACGGGTCAATCGAAAGGTCTCGACTCTACAGATCTGATGTATGGATTCGAGTGGTACTAAGACAAAGTTGGCAACGACTTACCATGGTTGCTCACACGTCTGCGCCCAGTTTCCCACCCAGCCATACCTGTCACCGCCTTCGTATTTCACCCCGACCGCAGCAAGGCATAACGGGTTTGGGTTTCCGTGTATCATTATGTAGGCTGGCTGTCGCTTAACGGGATGAATGTGCGCCACGCAATTATCTCTGCTATTGCTGCAGAGGTAACCATGAATTGTCATTCTCATGAATTTACCCATGTTGTCATAGACACGTATGCCGGGCGCAAATTTATGCGGCATTTCTTCGCCGGGTTGGTAGTCCTCGCCCTGCATGCCCAACTTGAAAGCGAACTGGATCTCATGATGGCGGATGGGGAGGAGAAAGAACAGAAACGAGAAGATTCCTATCCCAGTGAGACCGCCAATGCCGGCGCTAAGGCCGGTATGGGTCGCCGCAGTCGTCAAGGTGGAAAGATTAAACGTAGAAGTGAAGAAGGTGAAGTCGGACATTTTTTTTCTAAATCGTCTTTGAAAATCTAGGAAACTGGAGATTCAAGTTATTCGTCATTGAGAATTGGAGATTGAAGTGATTCGTAATAGAGCTTCAAGTGAGTTGAAAGAAGGGAAGGACGTATTTAGGTATATATGTAGTCATCAGCAGCTGAAACCTCATGAGACGCCATAGTTTGCTTTCCTCAACACAGCAAATTGCCGATACCAGACAGGTCATCCGAAGAGAATAAAAGCGCCCCACTGCCCAGAATCCAAATAAGCGCAGCCGGGGCGAGTTAGCGGCCTCACAGGCTCGCATTTGCAGTGACTTTATTATCGATGTGTTGTCAATTTTGCATTGCCTTCAAACATGGCTCTTGTTTTCGTGACTTGCCCAATGGCATCGCAGCTCTTGACGATCTTGGCTGACGTGGATAGCATTTGAATCCGCTTCATGGTGGGAAACGACGGATAGTAATGGGAGAAATGACGTGTTTCAGAGAGATAAAGCGATGGAACTATTTTTAACTTCCAAGGTTCACGCCGTCTTGTGATAGCAGGAGTCGATTCGGGGTCGGTTTCCCCAGACCTTGGACGATGCTTAGTGTAAATATGTACTAACGCACGGTATTGTGGCAGTGGCAGCACAGCGGGAAAGTGGATGTATTGCGGCGCTGTCTCTTCCATAACAATGTCGTACGAAAGGAAAACTCGAATAACTTACAGAAAAGCGCATGATCAAGCCAAGGTGGCGTGTGATGGGTTTAGGTTCGCACGAGGCATGAGGGTCATCTCTCGGCCGAAGCAGCGATAGGAAATGCTTTTGGAGAGCCACGTGTACGGTGTTTGTTGGCGACGTGGTAAGCAAATGTTTCGGCACTTGCAAGTCGCCATGCGTTCCCAAACTCAAATACATCCAGGTGATGAGGCTAGAATTACTATAAGCTGTTAGCGGCACATTGTGCATTTGTATCTGTTGGAAGAATCCGCGAAGGTTGCGTGTTTACGGACTATACGCGTGGGGGTGAACTGTCACGAACCAGATCGTAACAACAAAGCTATGTACAGTCGGGTTGCATCTTGTTTGTCAGACGACAGTGTCTCTTCTTGGTTGGCATGTGACCCGGTGGGCCAGAAGGTTCTAGATGAATTCCCAGAGTCCTGTGGGTCACCAGGCCCCGTGCTGGGCCAACCAGACGTGCATTCACCCTTGACGGGATTGTCCGGCATCGCACAAGAGGCTTTGGCCATAAAAGACTGTTCACCCTCTTGCTCAGTTTTAGGTAGGGAGGTTATGGGAGTTAGGTTCTTCAGTTCTGGTTGTCAGGTCTTGTAGTAGTCCAGGGAGGGCTGCTGTCTTTTGAGTCTTTGCCGTCGATCATCGTCTTTGTGTGCAGTTGAGGTCTTGTGGGGACCTTTGCTGCCTTTTGCATCTACCGTCTGTCCTCTATTTTCTTCCTACATGTGCAAGGGTCTGATGCAACGTCATAGGTACCTAAGGTACCTGTTGGCAGTCGCAGAATGCTCGAGCCATGGACTCCGTAGAGTGGGTCACTCTGCATTCCTCCAGCTCCTCATCCACCAAAGTCCGCGAGCTGCGCCATTCTGTGCCATGTGGCTTTGCTGAACGATGGAACATCCGACAACGTGATGTGTTCCTGATTTGGGGGAATTCTGACTCGTTATGGCAGTGCCGGCACAGCCCGCAGCTGTCCAAGTCGAATACTATGCCACGTAAAAGTTGCCTACAGAATCGGACTTCAAAACTGGATGAAGCCCCAATTCTGTTGGTGGCGGCCTCTCAGTTTTGGCGCTCGTGGAAGCGGAATTGGGCCTACCTTAGCTAGGTAAGGTGTCCTGGATGCATGTACATCAAGGTCTCCTTTCGCTTTCTTTTCCCTTCCTTTCTTCTGGAAGAGGGGCAGGAACTTCGATATGAAAGAAGAAAATGGGGGAGGAAAGAGGCAAAGATTTAAAAAGAGGAAAGCAATGGCTTGCTAACACGACGATCAATATCTCTTCGCAGAACTGAACTGGACCGACCCTGGTTACATATATCGTCACCTCAGCCCCCAGCCAGCCACCAGCCGGATCACCGCGATCCTCGACGGGTTCCTTGGCACGGCCGTTACATTTTGGTGCATCTGAGAATGTAGGGGGTACAGCATGACCCTATGCACTGCCTCTCAGACTGAGCCACACATTTTTGTCAATCTTGTCATTGTACAATATAAATTTCCTTCGGCCCGCGACTGCCGGATTTCCCCTGCGGAGTACACAAGCTGCATATTGTGGCCTGTCAAAAACCTGCTTCTGCAAGTTTTGGTTTTTATTGGGACGAGGGCCTTTTTGTCACACAGACCACGGTACGCTGTTCATCCACTTGATCAACCAGACGTGTCTCTGCTTGGATCGGTCGTTAACCTCAATCAGCCTCGTGCTGCATGGAACATACCTTCTCCTCAATCCACTCTCTTCGGCCTTCCATCAGTCTTCTCTCTTCTCTCTTCCCCTCATTCCACCTGATTGATGCGACGGACGAGCACGCCCCCATCGAAGTAGAGAAATAACAGTCTGGGACAACGACAGCCCAGCAAAAGAAAAGAGACAACGAAACAAAAAAACCACAGAACAAGATGTCTGTCCAAGTCCCCGTCAGCCCTGGTTCGATTGCTGAGTCCTCCATGTCGCCAAAGTCAATGTCAGATAAAACCTCACGCCGTTCCCTTGTCATGATGGCAAGCAATCTGAAACCGAGCCGGCAAAGACTCCAAAAGTACTTTGCCAAGTCGAGGCACTCGGCACCTGAGCCAGTGCTCAGACAATGGAGCGCACGCAACATGGGCTCCGGCATCAAAATGGCCAGTCTGCAGATGGCCAGCTTGGGCAATCCCGAGGTCCCTATCTCGCCCGCCGTGAAGGACTCGAGACATACGACCACTCTGGTGCGAGTTGATACGGAGCAACAGCGCAAGCACAAGCCTGATCCTACGCCCGAAATCGATTCGTCGAACCTTGGATCTGTTGTTCTTTCCCCGAGCGTCGACGAAGGGCCGCCATTGTCCGCTCCAGAAGATGCTGCTCCATCTACATCGTCGCCTTCCTTGGCTTCCGCTGCTGCCTCTGCTGAGGCGTCAGTTCCGTCACCACCGCAACTCTCGCCTTCACCTCCGCCCTCTGCTTCTGAAACGGAGCATCCGGTCCAATCTCCGTCGGCACCTTTGACTCCCTCTGTTGAAGCTTCAGTTCCTGCCCCATCTCGGCCATCGCCTCCGCCTCCGTCTCCGTCTCCTCAGACTGCTGCACGTCCGCTCATACCAGATGTCATGTCCATGGAGACCGATCCCACGAAACCTCGTATGAGACGAGGACCCTCGCTGATCAAACCACGCCCTAGATCATCCGTTCGGCGCCGCGCAAAGACGCCCGTCCATAACATCGGGCACCTGGAGATGGCAGCCGCAAAGAAGAAACAGGAAGCTGCCATCGCCGTCATCGACAGACAATGCAGCGTACGGACTATGGCCCGCCAATATCGCACTCTGGTCGACGACACCCTCCTCACCGAGGACACCAACATTCCACCGGTTCCCGACGTTCCGCCCGCCCACCGCGAGCCTCTGCCCGCTACAGCGGCACCCGAGCCGGCCCCCGAGGTGCAAGAATTCGATGAAAACTACGGCCCTATCCCTAGGCATTCCGGCGCGGATCTGCGGCGTGGCGCGGGACTCTTCGAAGCACCTCGGCCGAGATACGAACTCGCTCCCTCACCCATCGCATCAGATGCGGATACTTTGGTCTCATTCCACGACGAGGCGGCCTACCTGACGCCATTGTTATTCCCATCGCCGCCCACGTCCCCTCGTACCGAGAAGGCAAGGCCCAATAACAGCAATGACGGGAGGATGACAGACGAGAATGCTGACATCGCCAAGTCTTCGGGCCCCGGTGGCGCCCGATTTGAAATTGCTTTCGATCTTCTCACTCGGGAGCTCTCCGCGGCCTTTGCAGATTCTTCGGCTCGTTCCACCAGCGATACCTCGGGTCTGCAGGTCTGGGTCATGATTGCGGCGTACGAGCGGCTAAGGGATCAGATATCGGCTATGGAATCTCCGGATCCGAAATTGCAGGGAGCGAAAGCCATGTTTGACACGTGGTTGGATGCGCTGAGGGCTGTGCAAAAGACCGTTGCTGGGGAGGGAGCAGAGAGCGGAAGTGAGTATGGTGATGAGTGAGGAAATGGGGTTCGTAGTACGGAGTATGATGACTTTTTTTGTTATTTTTTGGCAAAAAGGGGCGGGACGTACGGAGTACGGATATCCATTTATGAGCGAGGGCGATCCATGTTCGTCCCTCATCTACGTTATGACTTTTTTAATTCATGTGGAATGTTTCTGATGAATTTATGCATCCACTGTGTTGGATTTGTCACTGTACCTAATGTGACTTGTACCTGTCAACTCTCTCAAGGGACGGGAGTCGGGAGTCGGGAGTCGGGAGTCGGGACAGCAAGTGGTGGGGCAAAACTTAAGAGCCGATCGCCGAATTTAGCCTTTTTTCTCGTCCTGCTCTGAGCTAACCTTGTCAACTTACGTCACTTCAACTCTGTCAGTGATTCAGTCGACAGTAAAGAACGACTTTGAAATCCATCTCGGAAACCCCCCAGCTTTTGCACAAGAGGTCTTCATCTACGCTCATACTGAACCATCCTCATTATGGATGATGACGACGACTACGGTGCGGACGACGCCCTTCTAGCCGCCATGGCGGCCTCAGACCCGGTACCCCCACGACCTAAGCAGCCTACGCCGCAAAAGATCCAGCAGCCTACAGCTCAGCGACTTGATAAACCGCCTCCGGCAGGGTCAAATGGCCCAAAGATCGTACAGCCAACTCCGCAGGCTTTACCTTCGAAGAATCCTAGCGGATCAACGATACTGGTTTCACCACGCCAACGCGGGAATCCAATTCTCGCGTCGATCCGATCCATGCCCTGGGAATACAGCGACATACCGGCCGATTTCGTTCTGGGATTGACAACTTGCGCGCTCTTTCTCAGGTTAGCTCCTCAACCCGACTCAGTTCCTGTCTTTTAATGGTAAGAAATTCGTTTGCTGGACATGTATTAACGAACTGGATAGTCTTAAATACCATAGACTTCACCCCGAATACATTTACACTCGAATCCGAAACCTTCGAGGAAAATACGACTTGCGAATCCTTCTCACCATGGTGGACATACCCAATCACGAAGACGCCCTGCGAGAGCTATCCAAAACGTCCGTTGTCAACAATGTCACAGTCATTCTATGCTGGTCGGCAGCCGAAGCCGGCCGATACCTCGAGTTGTACAAATCATACGAGAATGCAAGCTTTAGTTCCATTCGGGGTCAGCAAGCCTCGAGCTACGCAGACAGGCTCGTTGAGTTTGTGACCGTTCCGCGAAGCCTGAACAAGTCAGATGCGGTAGCGCTGGTAGCCAGCTTTGGGAGTCTTAAAAACGCCATCAACGCGGAGCAAGAGCAACTCAGTATGATAAGCGGCTGGGGAGGCGTCAAGGTCAAACGATGGACAGCTGCGATTGAAGAGCCTTTTCGGGCCAAAAAGGCTGCGAAGCGGGGTTTGGATTCACAAGCATCTGGACGCGGTGATGCGTCGCGCTTGGAGCAGGCCGTGCCGCTTTCGAGGGTACCCCTCAGAGATATGCCAGCGAGAGACAGTGCCAGCTCGGGGGTATCTCCCGACAAAGGTACACCGAGTGCAGTAGCGAAAGATGCGCCGAAGCAATTCCATTTCATGGATGAGGACGACGACAACGATGACGATGATGACATGGATGCAGAGGATGCACTCCTGGCGGCTGCTATTGAAGACCCGAAGAAGACATCTCAGCGGCGCGGCAGCGAAGCAGTGTCTGGTTCAGCACCTGCACCAGATGAGGATGGGCTGAGCGGTGGGGTCGTAGCAGCTCTAGCAAGACTGCGAGAGAGCGGCTGATGGGTTACCCGAGTGCTTTTTCTAACGGACTTGATCAAAGAGGAAGTTTGGTTTCGATGAGGTAACTACTTCATGATGGTGCCTTCGTAAAGTGGAAAAGACCGCAAACCTGTCGAAGCGGCCGCCCAACTTCAATGTTGTGTTGGCGATACAAAAATGCGGGCTCGTGACACAAACCCCCAACGTCATCCCCGCACGAAGAACAAGTCACGCTCCAAGGAGATCGACGAGTCACGTTCCAGTTGGTGCCGATCCAAGTCTTGTCACCACCTAGGTAGGCATAGTCAATCGTGACTGGAGTATGTATCGCGTCAGATGGCGCAACTTTCTGGGCAACGAAACAGAAAGTCGCAGCCAACGGCAAAGGGCGCAGAGCCGGTTTGAAGAGCGACAGCAAGATCTACGCTAAAATTCAGGTCCCCATTGGGCCTCATGATTCATCTCATCGTAAAACGACAAGGAACCGGACGCCACGACGAGGACCAACCCATGGGGCCAGCACAAGGCAATTTCCCATCCAGGCTGGCGCAAGGCATGTGGCCAACTTTCCCACATGTATCCGCACTTCTGGTCCATGAACGGATGTGGTATCCCCGCAAAAGCAGGTCGGCAGACGAGGCTAGAATGTAACCTGCCTAGAGAAGGACCTCGGCGCCACGCTAACCCAAGCGCCTGTTGTCGCGTCTGCTCTTACGCCGCGTCTTCTTCGCGTTGGTGCCTGTTCCTGCGGTTCGGGACCTCCCCAGACAAGCAACGCAATCATTTTGGAGGCGTCGTGAACGGCACATAGTCCATGGACCATGGCTGGGACATAGGTAGCCAAGCTGCTGTCCGGATCGTACATGGAGAGAAATCATGCCGAGGTTCCCGGAGTGATTTGTGCCGCCATGTCTCTGGTGTGCCGTCCTCATCAACGCAACGTGCCCGTATATGCAAAGCAACGAATGGGAAAAGGGTAGATCAAGCCGCATACGTGATGTATTTACATGTCACAACATATGGATACGATGCCTATGTAACAACATGTATAAACATCGACATATATAGGACCGCTAATCTCGCTCCTGTCACCTCCGACCCGCGCCTTAGACGCTCGTCCGGAGCCCATTCGTCTGTCTACAGTTTTCATTATCGCTATCAATTATCCGTGTGAACAGCCGGTACCATGCTGTTGTCAATGCCCTCATCGTCTCTCGTGCTTTTGCAGCTCGTGTGCGCGGGCCTGGGCGCTGCGGTGGCTCTGCCGAGCAAGCGTGCGATCGTGCCGCCGGTAGCCGATCATGACAAGGCCCGGCAAGTGAAGGAGGCATTTGCGATTTCGTGGAATGGTTATTACAAGCATGCTTTTCCGCACGATACGTTTCATCCGGTGACGAACGGGTATGAAGATGACCGGTTAGTGGCCCGTGGTGTTGCCGCGAGGACGTGACATGAAACCCCAGTATCAACATCACTATCATTTCTGTCATTATGTACCACCGGGCGGCTATCATCCTTATCACTATCACTTTCATCATTGCATACCTGTCACTCTGCGAAATGCGTCTTTACTGTTTAAAACTGCCACTGACCTGCTACGTCTTTCCTCCAGCGCTGCATGGGGTGTCACCGTGGTCGATGCGCTCTCCACAGCCATCGTCATGAACAGCCTGGACATTGTGCAGCCGATGTTGGATCACATTGCCAAGATTGACTTCACCACGACGGCCGCGTCCAACTATGGGGTGTCGCTGTTTGAGACAAACATTCGGTATCTGGGGGGGTTACTTTCCGGTGAGTTTGTGTGCACGTCCCGGCCGATCATTACGCCAATGAAAAAGGAAGAGATATGGGGAGGGCGGGAAGGGGCAAAGAGAAGAAAAGGAAGAGGAGCGGGAAACAGGCAGCTTGAAAAGACACAAGAACAGAAACAGAGAGCATAGGCAGACCAGAACAGCACGCAAATACTAACACAGATTCTAGGATACGACTTACTCACAGGCCCGTACAAGAAGCTAGGTGTCACCACTCAACAGGTCGACATCCTCCTCAAGCAGGCCCAATCCCTCGCCGACAGCCTCAGCATCGCCTTTGACACCCCCAGCGGCATCCCCGACGCAACCGTATTCCTAAACCCGACCCGAAAACACAGCAACTCTGCCCAGAACAATATTGCCGAGGTTGGCACCCTTGTTTTGGAATGGACCCGTCTCAGCGACTTGACCGGCAACAAGACATATGCAGAGCTCATTGAGAAGGCCCAGAATTATCTGCTGCACCCCACGGGTAGCCCCGAGGCGTGGCCTGGCCTCGTCGGCACGTTTGTGAGCACCAAGAACGGAAGTTTCCTCGACAGCTCGGGCGGATGGGGGGGCGGAGACGACAGCTTCTACGAGTACCTGATCAAGATGTACGTCTACGACCCGGAAGTCTATGGCGAGTATAAGGATCGGTGGGTTACGGCGGTAGATTCAACAATTGATCACCTGTTTTCGCACCCGACGTCGCGCAAGGACTTGACGTTTCTGTCGGGGTATAACGGGAAGAAGACGCATCCTAGCTCAGGACACTGTAAGCCTCTCTCATATTTTTACTTACTTCCTTCCTCTTTCGATCAAAGTCTTGTCTATTTAGCGGCGATCTATCGTGAAGAGCCATGTATTTGTACTCGCAGAACGCCAGACATGCTAACTAGAGCCCATGATAGTGGCCTCCTTTGCCGGCGGAAACTTCATCCTCGGCGGCATAGTCCTCAACAGCGACAAATACAAACAGTTCGGCATACAGCTCACAGAATCCTACCATGAGACGTACCTCCAAGAAGCCGCCGGCATCGGCCCCGAAAGCTTCCGCTGGGTCGACGCGGCTCTCCCCGCCAACGACACCAACAACAAGCCCCCGCCCGCCGACCAGGCTGATTTCTACAAAAAAGCCGGCTTCTACACCACCTCGGGGTACTACATCCTGCGTCCGGAGACGGTGGAATCCCTCTACTACGCGTACCGTCTGACGGGCGACAAGAAGTACCAGGACTACGCGTGGCGGGCCTTTGAAAATGTGCGCAGACTGGCGCGCCATGGGGACGGGTTTGCGGAGCTCCAGGATGTGACCAAGGCGGATGGCGGGGGCTTTGTCGATGAGATGCAGAGCTTCTGGATGGCGGAGACGCTCAAGTATTTGTATCTGATCTTTGCAGCGGATGAGCCGGTGCATGTCCAGGGGCAGGGGATGAAGAATGAGTTTGTGTATAACACGGAGTGTCATCCCATGAGGGTGCGTGGGTGACGGGTTGGTGTTACATATCGGCATTTCTTACTCAAAATCAAGAAATGCAAGTACATGAATGTTATGCAGGAATGTATTTAGAATGAATCAATGATGCAGGAGTCGCTGCCTTATTTCTGTGTGTGTCATTGAGATCCGGTACTTCAACGCACGCAACTACCCAAGTTTAGATATAAACACGTTGCTTGTGCTCAAAGTTCCCTGCACAAAACAAAACACAGCACTATCCTTCGGAGTAACATCGGCGTCATTGGCACATCTTACCAGCCATCGACGCTCATCGATGAACCCTTGCGATGGGACAAGGCCCATTCGGCCGCAAATCAGGGTAGTCAAGATTGGACACGAGAATGCTAAGAAATCTTTTAATTCTTTTTCTGGCTTGTTCCCTGTGCTTTCACGTACAAAAAGGGCAGCTACCTCTTGACGTGAAGAACAGCACCGCGACCAGGGCCTTCATGTTCCACTCGCAATCAATAGACATTGACGCAGTCAAGTATCCCGTCCGATCTTGCCAGAAATAAATTGCCTTCTCCTCTATCACGCGACCCAACCATGCTTAGATGGCAAGACGCTCGACCTTGTCGCGCAAAGCCTTGATCTGGCCCGCCAACTCACTAGCCTCGTTGGAGTTGATGCTCGCAGCAATCACGGCGCGGCTGACACCACAGGCACGGCCCAGGAGGGTCTTGCTGGGCACGTACACGTAAGGAGTGCCCTTGTCCTCGCACAAGAGGGGAATGTGCAGGAGAATAGCGAGGGGCTCGGTATCGGCGGCGAGAATGGCGATTTCGCAAGTACCACGGTTGAGAGCCTTGGTGACTAAATGAAGGAGAAATGGTGTTAGTAAGAGATCAAAGAGAATCGGTGCATTTCGCGCGTGCTCTTCGTTTCTTCCATGAGCCATGGAGATTATCGCCAAAACGCGCCATCGCATCCTGTCCTGTCGCACGTACCTTCGTTAGCACCCTTCTTCGCCTGGCGAAGGTGAGTAGCCGACTGCAGAAGATCAAGAATCTCCTGAGTAAGAGCGGCGTCGGCCAAGGGCCAAGCTAAGGCAAAAAAAAAAAGGTCAGTTTCGTCAAGTTTTTCGACGCGCAACGAGAGAAAAGACCTTTGCCAGGATCCATGAAATTCTGCATCAGAGTTTGACTTACCAGCGTTGGAATCTTCCGCCATTGTCTTCGAAAGGGCTCGCCTGAGGAAGGTTCACGGCCGTGAGGAGTGAAGAGCGTGGGGAGAAAAGGGCGGTAATGGGATTTTTGCGGAGGATGAACAAAGATGAAGCAGCATTCAGCGTGGGAGGGAAGGAAATAAAAAAACAGTTGGCCCCACGGTAAGCCTTGGCCCTTAGCAGCACGGGGCCCACATGGAGAGCTTAGCGGGAAAGCTTGTCTGTGTTCAGTCATGTGATGTAGCTTTGTGGCAGCAGATCAACCTTGAGTGTCAAAACCATTTGGCATTGCGACATCGTACAGCTGTCCTCTGTGAATCGTTCCGCCCTCCCTTCTATTTCTCAGCGTGGTGGCTTAAAGTGCCATCATTCATTTCATGTAGTACCGTCAGACCAGGCGGGTTTATCTGCTTAAGGTATCATGCATGGTCATTGGCAGCATCACGATTTTACAACCCAAGAATTCGAAAGTTGTGCCGCACAGAGGCCAGTCTCGAGATGAGCTGAGAAGGTCATCTTCAATAATGCGGCCGACATGTTGCAATGATACCATCCCTCATTTGTGTCAGGCGGCACGTTGACGAGATCGATGGAAAGTGAGGATGAGCTATCGCAGCATTTGGTATCATAATTCGTGTCCAAATCCAGTGGTATCTGACTCTGCCATACTCTAAAACTGACAACAAATCTCAACGCTTTCCAAAAAGAAAAAGAAAAAAAGATGAACAAGAAGAACAAGCCACAGACAAGTGCGTCGGGCCTCACAGCCAAGCCAAATACACAACCAAGGCTCAATCGGTGTTTGCAATGCATCATCCTCTTCATGACAAGTCCATCATTCGAGTATCGTCCCTCTCCCCCTCCACACCAAGCTCCTTCTCAAGCTCATCCGTCACAAATACTGCATAATCCTCCAGGTTTTTCTGCACATGAATCTTGAACTTGATAATGTCGTTGAGCATGCGGGATATCTCGGTGTGCAACTCTTCGCGTAGAGAATTTGCTCGTAGAACAAGTTGCTCGTACCTAGAACGACCAGGAGTGGTTAGTTTTGAAACAGGCTTGGGTTACGCGGTCCCATTTTCCCTTTCCTCCTTTTGGGAGGGGGAGATCGAAAGGACTTACTCTATTTTGGTGTTAATGTCGCGTTGCTCAAGGAGCTGAACGGATTCGGTTAAAGCAGCTCGCATCCTGGACAGCTTCTTCTCCATCTTCTCAATCTGAGCATCCGACGCCATTTTCTGAGCCGTCGTCACTTCTTTTGTCTTCTCATATTCTTCTTCGGCTGCACGAACGCGATGCTCCAGGGCCTCGACTTCGTTGCGCTTATCTTCAATGGCCTCCTTGATTCCATCCAGCAGATCGTGGTCCTTCATCATGACTTCCATGGCGGCGTTACGGCGTTCGGATATTTCTTTGCGGAGCATAAGGAAGTTACTCCGAACCTGGCCGCGCAGATCCAGGTTTAGAATATGGCTTGGTTGATAGCCCGTTGTGGCGTCCACGAGCAGCCGCTCGGCAGATGGAGACATGTTTCTGGATGCGTTCAAGTTTGTCGATGTGAATTCGGAGTCCTCGTTTATCGTGAGCTGGAGTTCGTAGTTTCGTCCTCGCGCGTTGGCCGCAGTTGGTGGGATCACGGCGATCTGGTAGGCAAGCGTATTGTACTTCTCTACCAGGCGCTCGAGCTCGTCCAGTTTGCAGCTGGTCTCTGACTCCTTCTCCGCGACCCTCTTCTTGATCTCGTCGAGCCTTTGACTAGCAGACTCGGTGCCCTTTTGAAGCCGATCTCGCTCGGAGTTCATGCGGTCAATATCCTGCATGCTTATGCCTTGTGCGTCGACGGCCTTTTGGAGTCCACGCCTCTCTTCTTCAGCTTCTTTTAGTTCTTCTGTCAACTTGTCCAACTCTTCTTGCAGTCGCGTGACTCGGTCCTCGTATTTTTCGGACCTTTGTAGAGCCAGGGTATTGTAATCTTCAAATTTGACCTTATCCCCTTCCAAGGTCCTGAAATTTTCGTCCAAGGTGGCTGGTTTGGAGGTTGACTTTTCTAATTCCTCAATTTCCTCTAGAAGCCTCGCATTCTCAGCCTCAAGCATTTCCAGTTCGGAGACGTATTTGGCGTTGGACTGCTCAAAGTCTTGGGCCATGACTTCTACGTGCGATGCAATCATTCGATCAGCGTCCTGATCACTGATTCGATCATCCAGAGCCAGCCAGTCTCTGTACGCCGAGCTCAGGAATTTGAACATAATATGATCGCAGCTAACGTCCACTCCGGCCTCGAGACAAGCATCGACATACACGTTGCCAACATAGCCATCCAGCATTTGCGCCAACTGCATCATCCAATGCAGAAGACCCAGAAACGTACTCCAATTCTGGCCTCCAACAGCGGCCAGCTGACTCTTGGTAATGCTTCTCTCGAATGGATACCTAAGCTGCTTCAAGATAGGCGGGACTTCTTGATCAATATTTTTCAGGAATTTGTGGCTCGGGTCGATGCGGTGGTATAACCATTGAAACATGTAGTTGAAATCTTTTTGGGTTGGCGACTTCATGACGTTTGGTGACAGCACATGGCCCATTTGCATCTCAAAATCGTTCAGAGTCATGTATTCCATTAGCTCTTGTCCCATTCTTTGCTGGAACGATCGGTCCTTCAACGGACGAGGATCCTTGGGTACGCCAGCTGGTTGAAGAGTTGTCTGGAAGAAACTCTGGCGGTAGCTCGCGCCGCCTACTACCGACTGTCTCGGCCTGAAGCTGCTGCGTCTGTCTGCATCTGTGGACACTCTGCTCATGGCGGGCGTTTGCAGCACGTTATTCGAAGCCGCCTTGGGATGAATTGATGCTCTTCTTACAGAAGAGAGGCCCAGGTCTGCAAGATTCGCCCCGGAAGAGGTCCTCTGGAACAAGGGTTGGCTTGGTCTTGGCATGGCGAGGGATTGCCTAGACCCCGATACCGAGCGAGCATGGCCATTTACGTTGGAATTCGTGCGCTTCATCGTCGAGCCCGGCGGTGGGATTCCCGAATTCGGAACAATGCCTCCAAGTGTCTACGCAACGACTGGGTCAGTTCTAAGTAGCGATGCGACAGACAGTACGATGGCGATTCGCGCCCTTGGCTACCAGAGAGCTGGACTTACCTCTCGCGGTCTGCGAACACTCCACGTGCCCGTATCGTGGGACATGATGTAAAGTCGAGCGCTGATGTGGAGCCAGCAGGTTGAAGCGTTCGGAGCTATTTTTGCATTCAATAGCACGATGTTACCGGCGACTCCGATTGTGTCTTCTCGTTCGAAGCTGGGAAAGCAGCTGGGATGATGTTATACTTCAAATCTTGCTGATGGTATTCATGCGGGTCGTCAGCAAGTGGCCGAAGTTAGGTTACCCCGTGGAAAGTAAACAAACTGATGCATACAGACGCATGATTGGCCACTGATCTGGCCCGTACATAAGGTATATGGGGCCATGACAATTCCCCGCTTGCACGTTGAGTCAGCGACTTCGTCGTGTCGGATATTCGGTAATGTGGCGTTAGCGTCGAGGTATAGCCGACCTTAAGCCGAGGGTATACATTAGTATATTCTAGAGGCCAACATTGCCCAATTTTGTACTTAGACAAGACAAGCACACGTCAGTGACAAGACAACAACAAGCATCACTCAAGTCAATACAAAAAACACCTCATTTGCTTCTCCCAATCCCAATAATCAAACAATTAAGAGTCTCAGTGCCTCTATGACGCTACAAGAAACGTTACATTCAAGATTCGAAAATACCACCATCAAAATGAGTCCTCAAGACATCTTCCGTGGTCCTCTCCAGCCAAAACCAATGGACGGCTTGGATTAAATTCATCACGTCCCGCGCCAACTCCCTCAAAGTCTGGCCAAAAGTCGAGCCAGGCTCCCATCTTCAATTGCCGGAAGAACCCACGGAGCCTGAAGTCCCATCGCTATCGGGTCACGAGGCATATGCAGGAATCGACGAGCCGACTGACATGCAAGATCTAACGGCGAACGGTCTCAAGACCTACGACAGAGAGACGGCTCGATACAAGACTCTGCTCGAGGCTTTTAAGATCAAACAACACAAGTATGAGAAAGAAGCAACAGGTCTGGATACTCTGACCCAACTCATCCAATCCACGGTTGCTACGCATCTGCAGGAAAGCTGCTGCAACCCGGACGATTCGCTGCAGAAATGGCTCCATAACCTCAAACGAGCTTTCGGTATCGACAATAGTGTCGAACTAGAAGCTGCCCGCCAACGATATCTGGCGGCTCTTAAGCCGATGCGAAGCCGAAGCCTATGGGAGACAAGGCTTACGGAATACGACCAGGCTTCCACTCATGCAGAAGCTCTGGGAGTCCCTGACTTCACTCGGGTCGAAATAATCACAAAAGATTTCGCGGACGCAGTTGCCCAAGTAGCCAAAAATTGGGTCCCGGGATTTATGGACCATGGAAGAAAAGAGCCGGATATGGACAGACGGGAGATGATGAAACGCTACCGAGATCATATGACTCAGTATTATCCCTCCCCTGGATTCAAAGAGATCCAGGGCTGGCGTTTTTGTGACAGCAGATGACCGGTCAGATCTCGCTGCATCCACCAAGAGTAGAAAGAGGGACGCCTCTGACTCTACCGCAAGCGCGCCACTCCCAAAACGTTCTGTTGGAACCGTAAGGTTACACATAAATGAATAAAGGTTAAACAAGCACTAGTGCATAAGCATAAAGGTATGGTCGTTCTGGTGATTGTCTTCGTTGTTATTGTCCAAGTACAAAAAGGGCGGAGGCCAGCTTTGTGGTGTTGTGCTCGCTGTGTGGGCCTATGCCCCCACAGGCGAGGCACGCACACCAATCAGCGTGCAGTGCTCTGCACATTGCTGTCCTGCGATTCCAACACGTTCCAAGCGGCAAAATGAGTCCAAACAAAATACAAGTCAGCAATATCCTACAACCACGAAGTCATCGACTAGTGGGAAAAGGATTGCCCAGCTTGCAATTTGCGTCATAAGCTGGAAAATTGTTTCTACATCAACAAAGAATGAGCCCCTGCATCTTTTAAATTTAACGAATCACTCGACACGTTCATCGAGTACCGACGAAAGCACGATCCTGGCTTTCAGAAGTTACTGCACGAAATCGGAATTGCCACAATAACGGATGAGAACAAATGACTCGAAGGCCGGCAAATAACGAAAGTGAAGGATGCCCTCTGCGCGTCATTTCAAGTCAATTCCCATCAAAAATATCCTTTGAAACATTCTTTCATCCTCGACTCAGGGTCAACCTGCCCATATCACCAACACCCCTGATCGCATTACTCAACCAGACCAGCGACACAGGGCGACTTCGTATGGGCAGGAAACACTCAAGTATGGATAACTGGGTATGGATCAATCACTCTGTTGTTGGAAAATCAAGGAAAAGTCACCCAAGTCACTCTTCGCGATGTGGCTATCTGCCCAGATCTCCTTTGCAACCTGTTTTCATTTCGGCAACTTCGGCAGTCAGGAATCTGGTGGGATACGCAACTAAATCCGGCTACATTGAGGAGACCTGACGGAACGGTCATTGGAAGTGTCCCTGAAATCCATGGCCAATGGGTTTTGGAACACAATCCCCTTACTTCCAGTGCAACTTTCATACAAGCTCCCGTACGGCGAGAGCACCTTCCAGGACAACTGCGATAATGTGGCATAAACACCTTGGACATCCCGGTCCCGCAGCAGTTGAACACCTCGTTCGACAAGCTGAGGGGGTGCGCATTAGGGGCATCACCACTGTTGAGTGCAACGCGTGCGCCAAGCCAAAGCGAAACGCCAAATACGCCGCGCACCTCGCACCTGTGAGGAATCGGATATCCCTACCGACCTGACCAAACGGTCGGAACACTCAGCTGATGAGAATCAGTTTAGTGCGGGATATGTAGGTACAGTGCAACGGTCAGAGCTCGCTGAGCCGTCACAGCACCCATAACGAAGCGCCGGGGGAAAGAATAGCAATTGATTTCCACTCCTACGAAATGAGTGTTGACAGGGAAAAGAGTCAGATGCTAGCCGTCGACAGGTTCTCAGGGTTCCAATGGGATTTCTACTTTACGGACAATCGCACTGCGGATTCAATTATCACTAAGCTGACAACTTTTTGGTTGTTTCTAAAAAATCAGTTCAACATTTCGGTAAAAGTCATCGAGTGCGACAACGAGATCACCACTGTGAAACCCAAAGTACAGAAATGGTTGACATCGAAAGGTATCGCGGTCGAGCCTTCAGCCCCGGACACACAGTCTCAGAATGGCGGTGCAGAACGCTCAGCACCTTTCCGAACAACTCCGGCCTTAGATCACAAGAGCGGCCGTTTATCTCCACAATAGAACACCCAATTACGCTAACAATTGGATGTCGCCCTTTGAGGTGTTTCTCAACTACATTGCACGCAGAAACGGAATCGCTCATCCAAGTCGAAAGCCGAACCTGTCTGACCTCAAAGCATATGGGTGTAAAGCCTTTGCCATGACAAGCGATGCACATCGCGGACGACGACGTCTCCATCGACTGGATCCGAAAGCGTGGATCGGATTCCTTGTTGGGTATAGGTCCTCTAATATATATCGCATTTGGATTCCGTCACAGGCCAGAGTGATAAGCACACGCGATGTTATTTTCGATGAGCGTGCTCTTTTCGATGGAACAGTTGAATCCCTTCAAGTTGAACACCATGCACAGCACACTGCAAGAAATTGCCACACGAGTGAGGATGTCTGAGTTACCACCTCCACCGTTTCAGCCAGAGGTGAAATTCTTTTTCGAAGACGATCATGTTGACGATTTATATCAACAAGCTGAGCCTGATTCATCAGATATTGGTTCACCAGACTTCACATCAAAGTCAATCATCATTTATCCAACTCCTCCTCCAACACCACCTCCGCCGGCTGCACTGCTAGCAGGGCTCATGGCGGGAGACCCGACACAGTTGACTAAGCACGAGTCATTCAAAACAGTTCCATGGGCAGCGGCATTCATGGCAGGCGCTCAGGCTGGAAACGTTGGAACCATCCAAGGGAAGGTGGTCGATAGAGCTAAGATGAAACGCATGTTAGGGGCAGCCACAGACGTGGCAGGCTTTCAGGACCCAAATTCTGGAACAGGACAAGGAAAAATACTCGACAAAGCTACGCTGAAACGCAGAATCAACGCAGGTGAAACAATATATCGCAGAGAACTTCCGCCGCCACCGACAAACAGTAGTAACCTCGATAACCACCCAATGGGAGATTATTTCAGAGAAGCAGAACGCGTACATATAGCAAGCCATCACGACATGAACTCGTGGATCGCAGTCTCACACTCGTCGGTCAAACGCACAGGCCAACAAATTTTGAACTGCATGTGGGTATATACGTACAAATTCGACAAGCATCACCGATACACCAAATGCCAGACACGCCTTATCGTTCGCGGAGACTAGCAACGGTTAATATCGTCAGAAGACACCTACGCGGCAACTTTGGCGAACCGATCATTTCGCATGCTCATGGCAATTGCTGCCAAATACGTCTTTGAGCTCAAACAGTATGATGTGACAAACGCTTTTGTGCACGCGAGCATGGACCGTGAAATGTATATGAGAATGCCAAAGGGATATCGGAAGACTGGTATAAAAGAGGCAATATTCACGTCACATCTACTCAAAGAACTCAATTTCTATCTCCCGACGGATGCAATTATTGTCGACTGCGACAATACGCAAACTATTGGACTTGTGACCAAAGAGATTGCGAAGTTACAACCCAAGTTGAGGCATGTCGACATTCACAACCACTGGCTACGACAAGAAGTATCGAGGGATGTCATCACTTAAGATATGTTCCGACAGCTGATATGATTGCCGATGGTTTTACAAAGGCGTTGTCGAGCAACAAATTTGCGGTCTTTGTTGAACAAATCGGACTGGCAAAGATTGTACCGCATCAAACGACAAATAAAGCGCCCATCGAAGAAATTCAAGACCAATTGGACGATCTTCAATTGAATTAATGTATTCAGCTTGCAAGATGTTCCAAGCTGAGGGGGTGTGTCGGATACTCAGTAATGTGGCGTTGGCGTCGAGATATAGCCGAGGGTATACATTAGTATCTTCTAGAAGCCATATTGCCCAATTTTGTACTTAGACAAGACAAGCACACGTCAGTGACAAGATAACAACAAGCATCACTCAGGTCAATACAAAAAACACCTCATTTGCTTCTCCCAATAATCTAACACGTCGACCAACTCAATGGGTCGTGATTCGTGACGCTACAAAAGAAGTGGGTCCCTCGCATCGTCATTGTAGCAAGCAATTGAGCTGCCTCGGCTCCAAGCAACCACAAGCGTCCAACGCGATCTCCATTCATGCCGAACGCAGCAGGTCTTCCAGACGTCAGGTTGCAGGATCTCCCACTCCCGCGAGACAATCACACCCAGCCTCGCGACTCTGAACACTCACTTTCACGTGGTGATGCTGTCGTGAGAAATCCGGCTGCTTCTGCCATGGCAATTCGCGAGGATCTGGTGGCCTCTGCCGTAAGTATTCTGGTTTCGTTTGACCCACGGCCTCGGTCACAAGTTCCAGGAACAGGAAGTTAGCTAACGTAAATTGCAGGCACAGTGTCAGTTGATGCCGAAATTCCAGATGCGCCCGAATGGTGCTTCTCTATGTTCCGTCGACTCTCGTCCACTAACATAGCGCACAGTCTTGCAAGATCCCAGCGTTGCCTCGTCCACCATCGAAAACAAAATATCTTTCCTCCGATCCAAAAACCTGACGGAAGAAGAGATCAGCGTATCCCTCGCACGTATTGGCGGTTCCGCCCCCCCAACGGTGCAATACAGTCCTCCTCCTCCTTCAGGGCCTCCTCAGCATTACTATCCACCATATGCCCAGCAAGCATGGCAGCCCCAACCGCCAGTTCCGCGCAGAGACTGGCGAGACTGGTTCATCATGGCCACCGTCTTCAGCGGAGTTGGCTATGGCCTGTACTCGTTGAGCAAGGTACTTTCCGAAAACGCAAACTACACAAATCCTGACCTGATGATGTCGTTTGTTTTGCTAATATGCATAAAAAGCGCTACATATACCCTCTGATCGCACCTCCGACCCCCGAAAGACTCGAACAGGACAAGAAGTCGATAGAGGAACAATTTGACAAGGCTTTTGCTCTGGTGGAACAGCTAGTCAAGGACACCGAAGTTCTTAAAGAGGCTGAGCAGCAGAGAACTGAGAAGCTGGACACGGCTATCGAGGAGCTGAACAGCGTCATGGCTGACCTTAAGACGGCTAATCGCCGTAGAGAGGATGACGTCCAGCGCATTCGTGATGAAGTCCAGGGACTGCAGCTTGCGATCCCCAAAGCCATGGATAACCAAAAGAGTCTCACGGACAGCAGATTGTCCGAAATTAACACGGAGCTTACTAGCCTAAAGACGCTTTATTCGCAGAGATTGGCGACAGGCTCCTCATCCGGCACGACCAGTGGCTACTCACGCCAACCTGGATCTAACATCGCCAGCAACCGATCGATAACGCCAACCGCGCCAACGGTTCAATCTCCTGCTGATAGCCCCAACACGCCGTCGATATCTACAGAACCATCCAAGAACACCGCACAGGGCACTGTGAACAGGCCCTCTGCAATCTCGAGTGGAGGTTCTGCCACCAAAGCGTCCATTCCCGCATGGCAAATGGCGGCTGTAGCATCAAGCTCCTCTGCCGCAAAGGGTGCCGAGAGCGGAGGAGTTTAGGAGTCCTCCTTCAATGCAGAAAAGGTGAAATTAATACGTAGTCAACAGTCAGAAAGGCCACGGCCCGGGGGAGCCCAGGAAATACATATCACCGAGGATAACAGGGAGGCAATGAATTAACGACAGGCGGATGCCGTAGGCGGGAAGGAAAGCCCCTTCCAGCTGAATGAGTTCCGTAAGACTTTGTATCTTATGAGTAAGCGGCTTTGTGGTAACACACGGAATGGAATTATTTGCTGCAAAGACTGTTTGTTTGTTGTACGGGTCAGGGCCACGGCACATGCCGCAACGCAAGGCTGATGGAGTGAACAAGGCCGCACTTTAGACGACAGAAGCCACGATGGCCCGGAAATTGTGCGGTGCTGCAAGGCTTCCGTGCAAAACCCGCCTCGTCCCAGGCCCCCAGCGAGGAGCTCGTAAACTCTCCGTAGATCGGGAGTCGGGACGGGATCATGGATGTCTGTATTCTGCAACTAGTCCATGTCCCAGTCTAGATCAAGTCTGCATTGCATGTACCTATTTGCCAGTTGGTCCACACTCCACAGTATGTAGGTACCTAAGGTAGGAAGTTGCAACTTCAGGGACGGTGACCGAATGTACTTTGTACCAAAAATAAAATCAAGCATGTCATCCTCTACCTCTTATAATAAGCTGTAGGCACATCCGTCGCCCTTGCACACCAGACCTTCCGAACCAGCCGTCCATGGAGGTTTGACTATGACCATCAGTCCACGGTTGTCATGAGCTCCTCGTCGCCAGTCCAGCAATCTTCACCCGGGACGCCGAAACGCCGATCCGCATCGTCGCTGGTCTGGCTCGGCCTCTCCTATATCCCACTTCTCGCGCGAGTCTCCCTCTCCCACACCCTCAACCTTTCCGAAACGTCGCCATACAACACCCTGCGCAGCGCATTAACAGTCGCTGCTCTGCGAGCCTACATTGCGCCCAAAGATGGCAAGCCCAGCCGCTTTTCCGACGTCCAGGCCGGCACAATGTCCGCCGCGCCCATCAAGGGGCGCATGTGGATCAGTCCATACACGAGTCCTACGCCGCCAGAGCCCGAGGCCGTGAGAGACGCATTGAGGAAAGCCATTGAGCTGTCAAACAATCTGGACGTGCCTGCGCCCGTCATCAATGTTCCCGACCTCACTCCCGTCTATGGCGAGTGGACGGGGTACAGGGCCGATGCGAGCAGCGACGAGCCACAACCCGATCTATCAGACAAGGAGAAGTACGATAAGCTCGTCGGGGAGATGACGGGTCCAACGACGATTCTCTATTTCCACGGGGGAGCGCATGCCATGATGGATCCGTCTACACATCGGCCTATGGTCAAGAGGCTGGCCAAGTTTACTGGTGGGCGGGCTTTCTCTGTGCGATATAGGCTGGTGCCGCAGAATCCTTTTCCAGCGTCATTATTGGACTGTCTAGTGGCATACCTGACGCTGCTTTACCCGCCGCCGGGGTCATTCCATGATGCTGTAAAGCCGGAGCATATTGTCATTGCCGGCGATAGGTATGTCCTTTCTTTAGCGACGTCGTCTACTTTTGCGCTATCTACCCTCGGGTTCCCCGTTCTCGCAGCCGGGCTGAAAGCATGCTGAATATTTACCTGCGACTGACAGATTTGTTTGATTTCTTTAGCGCAGGAGGTAACTTGGCCATGGCCTTGATTCAGGTTCTCGTTGACTTGAGCCGCACGGGCGAACACATCATGTGGCACGGCGAAGAGCGCAATATCCCAGTACCCGCCGCCGTGGCCTGCAATTCCCCCTGGCTGGATATCGCGCACAGCTCGCAGCCATACTATGGTAAAATTCCAGAGGCCTTCGATTTCCTCGGCCCTCTGGCGGATCTGGGTCGTCGGGGTGTCGAGCCCTGCAGCATCTGGCCTGCCAACCCACCCCGCAAGTTCATGTACGCAGCCGACGATATAATGACACACCCGCTCGTGTCTCCCGTCATGAGAAGAGACTGGGCTGGCTTCCCGCCCGTGTATTTCTGTGCTGGGTGGGAACGACTGGCATACGAGGCCAAATTTGTGGCGCAGAAGCTGGAGAGAGACGGCGTGAAAGTGGTGTTTGAGGAATATGAGGCCATGCCGCATTGCTTTGCCCTGGTGCTGACCTATTTGGCCGAGTCGAAGCGCTGTATGGGAGCGTGGGCAGACTTCATGAAGCAGGCTGTGGAGGATCCGGGAAGTCTGGTCTCGAGAGCGCTGACGGTGTCGGCTAAGAAGATGAAGGAGACGCCCTTGCAGTTTGAGGACCTCTGTGATGTGTCGGACGAGACGTTCAGGAAGAGGGTTGTCGATACGGTGGCCGACGCCACGACTTGGATACCAGCGGATGCCAAACTGTAGATAGACGCAATCTTGGCCTTTGCGAGAACCTGTAGCAAGTACTTGTAGTGTAGATCTGAAATGTAGACTAATGTAGAGCGTGGTTGAGAATTCAGTGAATACAAGACTTGGAGATCGTTTAGTGAGTGAACAAACGATTGACGCAAGATGTGAAGCTTACAATAGGCATGGTAGGCGGCACATCTATTTCTTGTTGACTGCATATCGTCTCAGCATAGCACCAGTTTACACGCAAAGGAAAAAAAACCAGAGAATAGAATGTCATGCACGACATTCGAATTCATTTCCTATCTTTTCGTTTTCTTGTATCTTGATCTAGGGTACGCTCGACTGGCCGACACAAGGTCCCGTTATCCATCATCAAGTCCCAATTCAGAATTATTAATATGTTTCCACGCAAATTTAATGCGAAAGAAGAAGCTCACAAATCAAGAGTTAAGATTGAACGGCGCACAAACGAGCAAGAGGCTGTGCTACCACGTAATGAGCATTCTTAGTTTGTCATTAGATTTTGGATGGCAGGCAATTCCTCTGTGGCGCAATTGGCTAGCGCGTCTGACTGTTAATCAGGAGGTTGAAAGTTCGAGCCTTTCCGGAGGAGGCACCTTGTTTTTTTCCTGCCGCACGCTATGCGCACGATTCGGATTGCACTTCCTGTTTTTGCCATGTTTCCATTCCTCTTCTTTCGCTCCTTTTCTTTCCAAATTGCTCGCGCCGGCCTTTCTCTTTCTTCAGCGTTCGACTCGTGATAATGATCATCTCCATCTCCGTATATTATGAGAATGTGGTTTGTGTTATGGATCGGTAATACGGAGTACACCGCATTGTGATGACGGTTCTTTCTGTCCGCACACTTTCTTGTCTTTGTCGATCGCTTACACTTCCATATTTGCTGTGTTCCTATCTCATGACTCATGAGCACTGAGACGTAATGAGCAGCCACCAAGACAGGTTAGGATCCCGCGTCTGTTTCACGTCAGAAGGTGCCATGCCATGAATTCACTATTTCTCCTCTTTTCTTTCCTTCTTCACCTCATCAAGCGAGCCAAGCCATTCGAAACGAAAAGCTCCGAAAGAATCCAATTGACGATCCCAACGCCAATTGCCATGACTATCTAGATTAGATTGCAAGACAATCCCTTGCCTCTGCAGCCCTTCTCCACCCCCCACATCCACGTCACCACCACACTGCCCATCGTCACAAACTTCAAGTGCACACTTGCACCCCCCCCAAACGCCGAAACCACCATCATGGAGCGCCACAGGCAGGCCGTGGGCAAGATTGCCACCGCCGTGCGCAGCTTCTTCGAACAGAAAGAAAGCTACCGCATTTTCCACGGCTCAACTAACAGTACCCGACCGCGTCCCCGTCCCGGCGCCCGCATCGTGGACATCAGCTCCCTCTCCAACGTCGTAAGCGTAGACCGCGCCGCGCGCACCGCTCTCGTGGAACCGAACGTACCCATGGACCGGCTCGTAGAATCGACCCTCCGACACGGCCTCGTCCCCCCCGTGGTGATGGAATTCCCCGGCATCACCGCCGGAGGCGGCTACGCGGGCACAGCCGGCGAAAGCAGCTCCTTCAAGCACGGCTATTTCAACGACACAATCAACTCCATCGAAATGGTCCTCGGGAACGGCGACGTGGTGAACGCATCGAGGGACGAGAAGCCAGATCTCTTCCGGGGCGCTGCCGGCGCAGTAGGCACCCTAGGCATCACGACCCTCATGGAGCTACGCCTCGTGGAGGCCAAGAAATTTGTGCGGACGACATACCACCGCACGGGGAGTGTAGCCGAGGCTGTAGGAAAAGTGCGCTCCGAGACAGCGAATCCAGAAAACGATTACGTGGATGGCATTCTATTCTCCAAGGACCATGGAGTCGTGGTTACGGGGACCATGACGGACGAGAAGCCCGAGGGTGCTCCCGTACAGACGTTTAGTCATGCGCGGGATCCGTGGTTCTATCTCCACGTGCAGGATAAGACGGAGAAGCTATATCCTGGGGCAACAGCCCCTTCCCCTTCCCCTTCCTCTTCTGCATCCACGTCCACGTCCACCTTTGTCGAATACATCCCCCTGGCCGAATACCTCTTCCGGTACGACCGCGCAGGCTTCTGGGTCGGCGCCCAAGGCTGGACCTACTTCAAATACCTCCCCTTCAACAACTTCACCCGCTGGTTCCTCGACGACTTCATGCACACCCGCATGCTCTACCGCGCTCTCCACGCCTCCGGCGAATCCGCCCGCTTCGTCGTCCAAGACCTCGCGCTGCCGTATTCCAAAGCCGGGGAATTTGTCGACTACACGACTGATACCTTCAACATCTGGCCCCTCTGGCTCTGTCCCCTCAAGCAGACCCTCCCGCCTACGTTCCATCCTTACACCGGAGAAACGGAACCCAAGAAGCTCGACGCCGCCTCTGATGGGAGCTCAGCCTCCACGGAAGTCGTTCCCAAGGATATCCTCAACATTGGGCTCTGGGGATGGGGACCCCCCTCCCACGATGACTTTGTGTCCAAGAACCGCGCACTCGAGGATAAACTCGTGGAGCTCGGTGGCAGGAAATGGCTCTATGCACACACGTATTACAACCAGGAAGAGTTCTGGCGCGTCTATGACCAAAATCGCGGGTGGTATGAGGATTTGCGTCAAAAGTACCATGCTACTACGCTGCCTACCGTGCATGATAAGGTGCGTATTGACATTGACGCCGCGCGGGAGGAGCGCAAGAAGGCGAAGCAGTCTCTCAAGAGTAGGTGGCCTGTGGGGGGGTTGTACGGGATATGGCAGGCTATAAAGAGCAGGGATTACCTTTTGCATCGTCGCGCGGAGTGGAAGTACAAGGGCGAGAAATGAGTCTTTCCTCTCGTCCATTTTTCTCTTGTCTTGAATTTCTTTCTTCTTGACTTTTTCATGACTCCTTTTGCCCTCTTCTCTGCATTGTTGGAATAGATGATACCATGGACTATTAGACATGAGGCGATGACGTCTCCCAATGTACAATAAGTAAGAAACTCATTTATTTAATTTTTGATCTTGTCACTTGCTTTCTATCAACTTCTATTTTTACCCTTTATTGGCCAAGAAAGGGGTCTGAAAGCCCAGTTTGTCTCGCTGTCTATAAGATGAGACGTTCCACCAAAAGTTACAAAACCTTTTTCCCTCTCGCAAACAATGTACTCTTGTCCCATTAAAGCTCCAAACGTGTATAATTGCCTCTCGAAAACAATGTACTCTTGTCCCATTAAAGGTCCAAACGTGTATAAAATAAATCCTACACAAGCCATGCGAATGTCCATGCTCGTTATGCGCCACGTGCCACTCACAGCTAAATTAAAAGAGCACTGCATGTGCTGGCTTGTTATATCCCAACAACACAGGCCGTATGAAGTCAATGCTGTATGCAAATCGTCATAAATCAGCCATTCTTACTGGCTGCGCTATTTCCCCTCTGCAGTGCCTTCGATCGCCCGCGGTCGGAGGCAATTCCATGCATCCACCACTTTGGCAATTAAAAGCACGGTGTAGCGGCGATATAGCTATGCTCCTTCTTTGTAGTTCGTTATGTCGTCTCCGCGTGCGTGCGGGTTTATGCCTGGACATTGTACTCGCGCTTGAACATTTCGTCAACCTTGGCGAGATAGTAAGTGTCGGGGCTGATGGTTGAAGGGTCGCCCTTGGGGGTATAGTCTTTCTTAAGATGAGCCTGGTGACGAAGCTCGCACATCTGAGTAGCCAAGAAAAGTTAGCAAGGTGGCCTCGATCATGTGGAACATGGACTAAAAATGCGAGCCAACTTACGGCATCGAAGGTCTCAGGAGAGACAGCACGGCGTGCCTCCAAGCGGGCGGGAATGTTTAGGTTCTTGTGAATGGACTCGACATTGCCATTGACGCGGAACGACATGAAGCTGGCGGCCAATCCGGAGCCATACGAGAAAACACCGAGGCGCTTGCCCTCAAGAGCCTTGGGGTCAACGAAGGAGAGCAGACTGGCGACACCGCCCCAGACACTGCCGCAGTACATGTTGCCGCACATGGTGGCAACCTGGATAGCAGGATGGACGCGATCCTGGAACTTCTGCTTAGTGAGACCCATGAAAGTCTTCTCAACAACTCTGTCGGTCAAGGACTTCTCGTAGTCCATGTCACGCAGCTCGGCAGGCACGTCAGCGAAAGCAGAAGCGTCAGGGTTAGCGAGGTAGTCGTGGTACATCAGGCGAGCATACGACTTTTGTACGAGCTTGCAAGTGGGAGCATGGAAAGCAAGATAGTCAAAACGATCCAGAGGAGTTTTGCTGGCGTCGGTACCGTTAGTACCGCTAGTGAGCTTGGCCTCACGTTTGCAGTAGTCACGGTAGGCAGCATCGAGAGCCTTGGTATAACAGTTGATGGAGTAGTGGCCGTCGACATAGGGATACTCGCTGGTGAGGTCCGGCTTGTAAAAGTCGTAGGCATGTTGCATGTAGGTGCCTCGCAGTCCGGGTTCCATGACGACGGGAGCGTCAGGTCCAACGAGCATAGCCACAGCACCAGCGCCGCCGGTAGGGCGAGCATTACCCTTTGCATACAGCGCAATGTCACCGGCCACAACGATGGCGTCACGGCCATCCCAGGCCGAGGACTCAACCCAGTTGACACTGTTGAACAGGGCATTGGTACCGCCGTAGCAAGCATTGACGGTGTCAATGCCTTCCAAGTTGGTGTTGTCGCCAAAGAGCTGCATCAGAACCGACTTGACCGACTTGGACTTGTCCAAGATAGTCTCAGTGCCGACCTCGAGACGCCCGACCGAGTTGGGGTCGATGTTATTCTTCTTGAGCAAATTCGAGGTAACAGTGAGGGCTAAGGAGTAGATGTCTGTGTACCAAAGATGTTTATGTCAGCCCCTTCTTCAAACTGAATATGTGTCGCGGGTCGTTCCGGACTGGTCTTGACTCCGGGACACAGGAGATGCAGAAAAGGGGCACAGCAGAGGTCGCACTACTCACCCTCACGATCATCACAGAAGCTCATCTTGGTCTGGCCGAGGCCAATGGTGTATTTCCCAGCAGCGACGCCATCAAACTTCTCGAGTTCGCTTTGCTCGACATACTGCACATGTGCAAAACGAATCGATTGTCGGTTAGCAAATTGGGCGGAACAGAGGGATCATTCACAGTTTTGGAGTGCCATTCTCGGGGCTTTTTTTCAACGGGCGGTCACGAGGCGCGGGGCTACAGCCACAAGGGCGACAAACCAGCAAGGGCGACGTACCTGGCTAGGAAAGTAAATTTCAATGGCCTTGATGCCAATGTTCTGGGGACGAGACGCCATCTTGCAACGGAATGATGGTTGAACAAAGGCGAAAAATAGGGAGAGAGGAAGTGGGATCGAAGGAGTGCGTAGAGACGGGTGGGCAAAGGCTCGCTTTTGACAGGAGGAAGGTAACAGACCAGGGCTGTCTCTCGCTGCTGCTGCTGCTTGTCATCTGCGTCTGGGTGTCCCACCAAACAATGCCAGGGAGTCGCGTTTTCTGCCCGCGTTTTGACGAGAACGTCTCATCACGCTCTGGCTCCTCTGGCTCTAGTCAATTCTCACCGCCCCTGGCTGTGGCCGCACTGTAGACTGTTCCTTCAGAAGTTCAGAGTACATACATACATGTAACATATATAATATCTACGAACCTATGCTGCGAGGACTCCGTACAGTGCGAAATGTGTATATGCACACTTGCAGTCCTATTTACATGTTCTTCGGACTCGGAATGATTCGCCCTTGTACGTTGTCAGGGAAAGGGAAAGCCCTACCTCAATGGCCAAAGTGTGCCAATCAGAACGGAGTTTGAGCACAGGAGCCAGTTTAATGACGCAGTACTCCGTAACAGCAGCGGCTTACCATTGACGGGATCGCTGACATGGATAACAAGCGCCCACGTACATATCCAGGTCGGACGCTTCAAATTTATTGCACATTTGAGCCATTCGAGCAAAAGGAGACATGCGAAATTCGATAACTAGGCTATGTACGCCACTCTCACGACGCCGTTCTGGAAGCTCTATCTATGTACATACATACCTACTTTTTCCTGTTGTCTGACTCTTAACTTTTCAAGCTCCGATCCTTCGCCTGCCCTCGTTCACCTTTATCCGCTCAGGCCAACTATGCACATGTACCTGTACCCCCCATTATTACAGAGAGTACAGAGTACATACCTGGGTACATATATACATAATGTACGCTTGATGATACATGAACGGCGAGGACGGCCAAGTGAGATTTGGGAACGCTCAAGATCGGCGTCTCGCAGCTTTGCGGCAATAACCTCTTGTCCTGCCCGGAAGTGAGACCTCGTGGGAAATTTTCCGAGTATGTAGGCATGTACATATTCCGTACCTACTCCGTTACTGTACATGGAATAAAATCCGCGTCTGTCCTCCTTCCGTTCCCCTTGCGGCCCCTTCCGGCCTTCTATGGAATTGTGCACAAAATCGGCCAGGACTTCTCCGAGAACGAAGCTGCTTTTTTTGCATGGCGTGGTACTACCTCCTAATTAAGCAGTCCCACACCTTTGGCTTTCGGATGCCGCAACCCCCTCCTTTTTTCACTTTGCCCCCCCCCTGAACTTTGGGCGAGATGGCAGGAGCTGGACCAGAACATGGCGGAAATCAGGCGAGTGTAAGCTGACCATCTGAAGCACAGCAGATGGGCAAAGCCGACTTCTCGTTCATGTCTGGTATGTATGGCATGTTTCGCCGGGATCGCGACTCGCCCGTCGATGCTGTGTTTTATTCAAGGTGCGGCGGGTTAGGCTTGAAACGTACAACCTGGGCCGACTGGTTCGGAGCACTGCAAGATACGCTCTCGACGACTTGTTGCAACGAGTTACGACTTTTACGACTGGTCAAGTTGTTTTGTTGACGAGCAAGTCAGTTCGGTTGAGTTACCACGGTGGTGCAAATTTGACACAGTGCGCACAGCCTAACGCGGTCGCTCATGCCGCTACAGGGTCCTCGAGCACCAGATTCAACGTAAATTATCCGCTATTCCAATCATCTGCTGATGGAATGTAACACAAGAGAAAGTCAGAGACACAACAAGAGTCCAGAACATGCCTGCGTGCCGCCAGCTAGAGGCTTAGATGCATGTGTACTGCGCACTCCGCCACTTCACACTCCATGTGTCCCTGAGGCGAAGCAAAAATAAACGACGCGGAATGAACTTGATCGCGCATTTATGGATGTTCATGTCTACAGTCTGAGTGTATACTCCACTCCGTACATGCGGATACTAGATGCATCTGAACAACGATCCGTGGTAGAAATCGACCGACATCGCTGTCACTTCCGCCAGTAACCCCTCATCCGCCATCCGCCATCCGCCATCTGCCATCCGTCATCCGTCATCCGTCATCACGGCATTCTCACGCTGACGTTCGTGCCGGGCAACCTGAGGCTGGGGCGCACAACACCAGTCAGGACTCAATGACATGCAGAAAAAGAAAACTCAAGCCGAAGCACTTGCCCCAAAGACCGCATCACGTCAGCCAGGACAGGCGAGTCGCGCCCTGCGCAGCATTACTTGGTAGGCCCCCACGAACTCGTTCACGACTTGGACTTGCGCTCCTCGGGAGCTTTGATGCATTCTAGACTCCTCACGACCGAGTGATTATCTGTTGCCGGCATATCTTCGAAATGGATACGTAGATCGCGGGATCACCAGCGCCATGCGACATCGGAAACGTATCAATTGCGAAGAATGTCTTCTGATCTATTGCTCTATGTGTAGACTATATTATATATAATGCATATCAAGGTGTTTCGTAGCCAGAATCAGAGGCGGTCTTCTTGGGTAAAGTGGTGTTGACGTCTAATGCTGTTGTAGTAACTTGCGTGGCAGGCTCGTCGTTCTTTTTTCGCCCTTCTCGGCTCGGGGGTATATTCTCCTTTTGCTCCTTACTGTATTTTTGCTCTTCGTGCTCCTTTTGCGTCTTTTCATCCTCCTCCTCCTCCTCCTCCTTATTCTCCTTTGTCTCCTTTTTTTTCTTTTGCTCATCTTGCTCCTTTGCATCCAGCTCCGGGCTCCGCGCCTCCGCTTTCCGCCTCGCCCGCTCAGTCTCCTTCAGTGCCTTGTCTTGCCGTTCCTTGCGCATCGCCAGCACCCAGCTCTCAACACTCTGTATAGCCGCCTCTGGATCGTGCTTATGTCTCAGCAAGAGGCCCTGAATTTCGGCAGGGCTGAATTCCAGCGGGGGGATCTTGTCGCCGAATATGCTGGCTTGCTCGTTGATGCGCTCGCTCATGAGGGCGCGTGTCTTGGCGAGACGGGCCTGGACTGCGGCCAGGTCGGTGGCCTCTTCATCCGCGCGGGAGGGTGTAGTTTCGTTTTCGTAGAGAGCGTAGATGGCGCGGAAGATGGCCGCAGCCATGGACGAGTCAGCGAGGCCAAAAGGAATCGTCATGTCAATGCGGCCGGGACGGATGAGTGCCTTGTCGAGTTTCTCGACGTGGTTGGACGTCATGATGAGAATGCGGCCTTCTTGCGAAGCAACACCGTCGAGGATGTTGAGGAGGCCTGAAAGGGAAATACGACCTGAAGAAGTCGTTGACGGAGTTGAGCCTTTTTTGTCGCTGCCCTCCGTTGTTGTCTCCAGACTGGTAAAAAGGTTCGGGTTCTCTTCACGGGTGTGAGTCAAGCCGGCGCTGTCAATGTCCTCGAGGAGAACCACGCAGCGATTGGGAAGGTCGTAAAAAAGAGTCGTCAGATTATCCTCCGTGGCAGATTCATTGCTCAAGCTGACGATGTAGATTTTCATGCGAAAATATCCAGCCAGAGCTAGACTGAGCGAGCTCTTTCCTGTACCGGGTGGCCCATATAGTAAGTAACCTCGACGGTACGGAATACCGCGATTTGCATACCATCGGCGGGTGGCACGGTTTAGATAGTCGCCAGCATCGTTTATCAGTCTCTGCTTCACGCCCTCGTCCAATATGACAGTCGAGAATGGCCGATTCAGGCGAGACATGCACCGCTCCCAATAGTTTCGGGCCATGTTTGCACGATAGATGATGGTCTTACGATCATCTCTCTTCTTATGTAGTTGACGAGCCTCGAGCAGCAGCTCCTTGAGGATATGAGGATTTCTGCCATAGCATGAAATGCGGAGCTCTTCCTTTTCGCTCGAGCTCTCTTTGACGTTTGAATCAGAACTCCGTATCCGCTCAAACGTAAGAGGCTGCATTCTGTACTGGAAATAATGAGTGCCACAGGAAGGCGTGTAATACAAAGCTTCATTGTTCCTGTCGTCGTCGTCATCGTCATCGTCGCTCTCGAAATCGCTTTCTGAGCTTTCATAAAATACATCGCGGTTTCGAGGATTGCCATTGGTGTTGACGACAAAATGGCGCGAGTTGCGGAAGAATCCCTGGCATGACAGCCACAACATAACCATGTTATAGATCTCGTCATCCGTGCGGACCGTGACACTTGATCTGAGATGGTCGTTGACGACGCTCCACAGCATGTCCCCGACATATCCCCATACGACAGAGATGACGATGGCGCCGATCAGAAGAGGCATGTACGCATTCAAGTCGGCTCCAATGTAGGTGTTAACAGCGGACGCGACCACTGAATAGCCTGGGAAGAAGTAGTTGAGGAGTGCGACTTTCGGGGAGGGAACACCGGGGATGCCAGTCTCGGCGGGCATTGTCGAAGCCTCCTGCTGCTGTTGCTGTATGAAGCGATCGATGAAATCCATGGTGATGGTGATGTGTCGGAGTTGCGTTTGGGGATGTATCGGTCGACACGACGTGGATTTGCGCTGGCGGGCGGCGACGAAGCCTTCTCACGCCGTCACAACTTGTAAGGATAAAAGGAAAGCCAAGAGGTGACGACGGAAGCTTCTCTGCCTCGACTTATAAACGCAGTTCATCGAACTTGGGCCTCAGGAGCACAAGAGGATGACGTCGGCCGCCGGCTGGCACAATGAGAGCGGAAGAGTGTGGCCGAAATGGAGACGCCGAGTGAGTCAATTCGCAGCTCATCACGATTATGTAAGAGTCGTGCAGATGCTGTCCTCAGCCCTATCAGGAACTGTACAGACAGCAATGATAGTTGGAGAAGTCGGTGACAGAGAAGACTCTGCGCGACTTCGGGCCTTTGGTGGCGGCGGCAACTGGACCAACTGACGCCGAGGAGTCATCGCCGCCAACTTGTGAGCTCATAGGACAGCTCATAAGGAAGACTCCAACATAAGGGAACACTCAAATATGCTTCGAACCGTGCTTTGTGCACCAAGGAACCGGCAACTTGCGCTGTACGACGAGGTTTCATTTCAAGCCCAACTTGACGGTACACCCGCTTATGCGCATGCGATGCTACCCGGCGTACTGAGTCACAGCCGCTTTTGACCGCACATACCTACTTTGTCTTGTTCAATACTTTTGGCCATCGCCACAGCATTCTCTGGAGTCTGCACGGAGTATGTATGGTATAGGCACGCTCTGTTTGGACACGAGATGTTGAAACTTCTCTCGGAACGCCGGAACGTGGAAGTCTTGTCTGCGGGACTTGGTCCAATGAGCCTCAATGTTGCACAAAAGAATGGGCGCAGCCGTCTGGCCACATGTGCTTTGTATAACTACCCCTATATACCCTGCGACACTCAATATGTACCTCCTCCCCCTACCTACCTAGGTACATAGGTACAAATCAGATTTCCCTCCAGCATTGCGCCAACTACACGCATATGAGAAAGCTCCCGAAACAATAGAGTTTGCCTTTGCACAAAGCTTTTGCGCTTCAAGGTTCTCACTGTTCAGCCGGGATGTTCCGCTGCTGCCATGACGTCTTCTTGCTTTGCACTTTTCTGTGCTCTCGGAGAGTCCTGCGCCGGGAACGGACGAGGCTGATGGTATTTCGATTGTTAGTTTGTTGATGGATCAACAAGCTTCCGGAAATATTCGTACTCAGCGTTTTGGCTTGACGGCAACTATTCGATGCCAGATGGGACGACCTAGGGCATTACAGTGTCGCACGCACGCAAGGACTGTGATGAGAGCTGCATTGATGACTGAACGAAGGTGGGATAAGAGACAAAGAAACTGAGAAACGTGACACTGACAAAACACACAGCAATTCCTCGTACATTGTCGTGCTTTGCTTCACTTCATTATCCTGCCCTCAACACAGAGCCCGCAGTTAGTCACGCACCCTTTGAGGACTGAGATATGTTTCTCTCCAGTGAGCCGCCAGGTAGTTTCATCAGGTCTCACATGATTCATCCGTAGCGATATCAGCACAGCTGGCACAAGATGTCTCGGCCGCTTGAGAGTCAGTAGGTATAGCTGTTTGCATGCGAGGATCATAGATGAAGAAATTGATTGTAGGAGCAACTATAGGAACTAGAACTGGAGGAGACCGGGATACATAGATAACCAGATGGCTGAGATCACGTGATACAGCCACTCCATAGCCAGATGCTTTCAGCTCCCAGGTCTAGGTACTAGGTAGTGTCCAGGTCTTAGTGGTTTGGAGTGAGTTGTACTCCATTTTCATGGCGCTGTCCCATCGATTCCAGGAAGCTTTGGCTTTTTGCGCTTGCTTGTAGGATTTGGGCTCGATAATATTGGCGTCGGAAACTAGCATAGCATAATTGTTGGAAACGTCAGGTACCGCGGTGTAATCAGAGAAAGGAAAGTACAAGTTGATGCATAGGAATACGTAACCAAAGTTCTGGGCTGTGGTGTTGTGTATTCATCTTGTTTATGCATAGTCTCCCAGGGAAAGAAGGAAAGGACTGCTCGTGGCCTCAACGCCACGCAGAGTCTTCCTGGCCCTGATTGGTGCTGCAGCCAATCAGCGTGCATGGCTGCGCACCCAAGCTACGTGATGTTATCAGCGATTCCAACAATAATAGAGCTCAAGACTGCGAAAAGGAGGTTGTAGCTAGCCGTAGCGTTGTACGATATCGTCTCGATACTTGCCGCGTGTCGATCGAAATGGAAGGCGGGAATTTTCAGGGTCAGGCGGATGATCATTGTGAGTCGAGTCGTCTTGGACTGGTGTGTACGGAGTTGAACCTAGAACTGAACTTTGCATGGAAGGATCTTGAGACGGCAGGTTATGGAAGGAATCATCGGGTCCAACGTCGATTTCTCCCCTGGACGGAGGCTGCAAGGCAGCAGGAATTGACGGACGTAAAGGCGGTGATAGGACCTCAGATGAAAAGGATGTGGCGGGTCGTACGTCGATTTCCCCCCTGAACATAGGCTGCGAAGCAGCAGGGATTGGCGGACGTGAAGGCAATGCCTGAACCTCGGATGAGATGTCAATCTCCCCCCCAGGTTCAGACGCGAGAGGGATGTCCGGACATGGCGGCGTGAGCACCCTTTTAGCAGGGTGTGAAGCCCCAATATCAAGGGGTCTTTTGGCTGACATAGAGGGCTCAACGGGGTCGCACTCCTGAGAATTGCAGTGCTGTTCATCAGAAATGACATTTGATGACTTGATGACCGCACCATCTTCTCTAAGGAGATATATGCGACTTCCCCGATATCCTAGAAGACGGCAGGCAGATGCCTTTGCTACGCTCAGTTTCTCACGCTGGCTAGTCTTCTTTGCATAGCACTTGCAGCCGAGCGTTCGAATGTGCGCGAGATCAGGTTTTTCTCCATACCGACCTTCATAGGGAGTCTTATGATGTCGGCTATGAGGGCTCTGTTCTTGAGATGAGCCACTGACTCAGCGATAAATGGCCAATAGGAGAGGGGAAGCCCTGAAGAATCCAGGACTGCATGTGTTCTTTCAAGAACCTTGCGATTCGTAACTTCAGCGACGCCGTTTTGCTGGTGCTGGTCAGTGGCTGTGTACTCCAGATCAATGCCCGAACTTCGGTAGGAGGCAGCGATTTCCGACGACGTATTCTCGCCAGCCTGGTCGAGCCGAATCCGATGACAACGTCGCTCTGGACGTTCAACCAGGTTGAGCCAGGAGAAAAGAGCGTCTGATAGCTCTGATTTCTGTCTCAAGGGTGTAATTTGTGTCCAGCCAGTAAAGTCATCCACAAATGTTGCTCAGTAGTGGACCGGCGGCGTTACATTCCGTGAAATCGTCAATTTCGCGCAAAAGGAAGAAGTACTCCAGAGTCAGGATGAGACAAATGAGGTTCATGCACTTAGTGCTCACAGCGGGCGACCTTTCAGTGATCATTGTAAGTAACCAGGTCATCGCAGCTCAACCTGCTAAGACCCATCTCTGAGCCAGATGGCCTTTTGTTGTTGGCGACGGCGGCATTGGCAGGCGCGAAACTCACCCCACACCATATTCCGACGTCGGTTGGCGGTGCCCAAGAAATCTTCCTTGGTTACTGGCGTCAGGCAGAGGTTGCTGAGTAGTCGGCTCAGAAGGACAATGATCACTGAAAGGTCGCCCGCTATGAGCACTAGGTGCATGAACCTCATTTTTCTCATCCTGACTCTGGAGTGCTTCTTCCTTTTGCGCAAAATTGACGACTTCATGGAATGTAACGACGTCGATCTCGGAGCCATGTTTATTCTTAGTTGACGCAAGGTTGTTGCGAAGCCAGAATGTCGACTTGCAGGATTTATAGCTGGGGCCAAGCCCTTTCATGAAAATGCGTATGAGAAGGGCATCTGATAGATCCCAAAGACTGTCGAACGAGTGTATGCTTTCCCTAGCCCCGAAATACTGTTCTGCATAATCCGCGATGTTCTTGCACTTCTCGAGCTTGTAGTTGTCCAAAAGGTTATCATAAAGAAGGGCCGGCTCGGAGGCACCTTTCGGCTGATAGTTTTTACGCAACCGGCAAAGATAGACAGCTACTTCGATCCTCGACGCCTTGGCTAAAATGTCGCGAGCTGCGGAGCCGCAGCAAGTCCCAACAAGAGCACATGCTGCTTCCTGCCTTTTTGCCCAGGCCACTTTCTCTCTGCTCTATGTGGAGCAAGCCCTTCCGGATCTTCCCCCACAGAGGTTACGTTGTCTCTTGGAAAGATCAGAGTAGCCTTGTACTTTCAGGACGTCGGTCATGGCTCTTTTCCAAGATGTCCAGTCAGCGGAGGTGTTGAGAGGCTGAGGCTTCTCCGCAAAGTTGAAAAGTGACTGGTTGGTCATTTTGTCGACGTTCTTGTTGTTGGACACAGGTCGTAGAGATGCAGAACAGGAGCAGATTGTGATTGTGAAGGTATGTCTTTGGCCTAGCAAGGTAGTCGGGGACAGTTTCGTCATGGCAACAGACGGCTTGTCCTAGACTCGTTGCCAAGTTGCCAGCTGACTGATGTCCGGGATGAAAACTATGAAAACTAATAGTTTTGTTCCGGACATAGACTCTGACATGCCCACGCAAGGACAGAGTTGCCAAGTGTAACGCACGCGAAGACATTCGAGACCTTTCCGCGTTCGTATTTTCCGACTTCCGCTATTGCTTGGACTGTTATGAGCAGTCTTGAGGCTAGCGACTATTGGCAAGGACGGCGGAGTGCCTGAGGCGTCAACCAATTACGGGCTGCTAAAAAAAATCGAGGCGTTGGCGATTATGACCAACGCTTGAAGTATCCGGAAGCTCCATGTTGCTCGATTAGAGTCCACGCTTAGAACTTCCGAAAAACTCGATGACGATGCTGATTAAAGCCAACGCTCAGATCAATCTTGTAAGCCATAATTTCTGTCAAGCAAAGATGGCTTGACAAACGGACCGAGGCGGGGAATGTCACGGCTGATCACAGCGGGCACAGGAGGCGACGAGTGAAGCTCTATTAACGAAGAGAGTAGACTAGAGAGAAAAGGAAAGGAAGAGCAAAAGGGGTGCAGCAGGCGTTGAGCCTGATACTCCGCGGGGCTGCACAGAATCTGCAGCGGTCACGTGACATGACTGAGGAGGATCACGTGATACAGCCACTCCATAGCCAGATTCCAACAATCAGCGCAGCTGGCACGATAGTTTGATAGTTTGATTGACGCCGGCAGTGGGGCTTTGCGCGCCCCTTCCGCAGAGCCTCCCTTGGGGCGAGTAGGCGGTCTAAGGCTAGGTGCACTACATACAACACCTATCTAGTACTAATCAAGAAAAACAAGAGAAAGTGAACCACTGTCGCCGGTTACAGCAGCGTTGTCTAGTGTCATGGCCCGTAGCGGGCAGTAATTGTCTGATCTCCTGTTGGGGGAGAATGTCGCAGAAGGCGGCCGGCGCGACTTCGGAGTCAGGACCGAGACCCTCGGTCGCACAGCTGGCACGAGACGTCTCGGCCGGACAACACAGCCTCGTCGCTCGACCATGTTTCACTGCCACGACCAATCTTTTACACAGTGCGGAACCGTCTATTGCAAATACCATAGCCACACCTAACCCCCTAACTCAACCCCTAACCCACTGCGTGCGTCGGAGCAAATCGCACTGTCATGGCTGGCCAAAAGTGGGTCCGGCTTTCTTGGTCGTGGTGGCGGGGCAGTGAAACATGGTCTGGGCAACGATGCCCTCTGTGAATAGGTACCGGACAGCGGTCTGCCAAAAAGAAAAAAAAGGCAGATGACAGCGGGGGTTTTTTTTGGGCAGGGATAATTCCACCTACCGTTTTGTATAATTCCACCTACCATTTCAGATATTTCCACTGCCCTGATTAGTA
>SRPQ01000133.1:0-42850 GCA_018360075.1 Claviceps cyperi
TGAGGGTAGGTCGATGATTACTCGAAAAGGGAAAGTTTAAAGGAAATCACAGGCCAAAACAACGAACACGGTGGGTCCTGCTTCATGGTGGGCGTCACTTGTTACGCGAGTCTATCTCGCTTATTGTTCGTTTCGCTCCTGCCTCCCTGGATGTGTATAGTTATCCCGATTGTTTTCATCTTCCAGTTCAGTTCTTTGTTTCGTGTTGAGTCGATCCCCTGATCGTGCGTTATTTGTCGTCCTCGTCGTCTACTTGACAGCTCATCTTTCTTTGTCGTTCGTGGGGATCCTGGGAGGATCTCTGCTGTTTGTGTTCTCTTCAACGATCCACCATTTTCTTATATCAAGAGAAGTCTTCTCTCTTTCAGTTTAATGCAAAATAAATGAAAAGAGGGCGGCTAGAGGCCTAGTTGAGTCGAGTTGAATACAGTGAACAGTCAATTGAGTTTGTTATTTCAGATGAGTCCTGCGACCGTTTTTTGTAGCGGAGTCATCTGTTGGCAGTTTTTTCCACAGTGTCTCTAGCCACGCATTTACATTTATTGTTTGACCTGCGCAGCGACTTCGAGGAATACCTACCACGGCGATTTGTCGGAAAAGCGACGCTCCCTCGGTGGATAAGGAACAGAGTGAAAGGCCATAACACGATGGAGCTGATAACGATGACGAGAGAGGCAAGCCGCGGCGCAAATGCGCGGTTGCGGGACTCAGGAAGAGTTTGTAGGTACTCCGTAGGTTCTGACTGTTTACCTACATAGCCTAACTAGCCTATAGGTACTCCGTATGGAAGCACTCAGGAGAAGGAACGGCGGTGCCCCAACTGGGTGGGGGCTCCTTCCCGCCGATACCCCGGACATCTTAGGACGGGTATTCCCGGACAAATCCCTCCGCTGCGGTTGATGTTGAAGCAATGACGCAATGGCGCAGTAGCGAAGTTGCGTTAGAGCTCTGATAGGGCTAGCGCCTCCTCTAACGATCCGGGAGTTGTATGCCCCGGCCCCAAGAAAATGGTGGATAATCAAAGAGGACGTAAGACTGTAGAGACCCTCCCAGGATCCCCACGACAAGACAAGAATAAATAACTGTGAAGCAGACATGAGAACAACAATCCACACGGGATCAGAGGATTATCTCCCCAAGAAAGATATGAACTGAACTGAGTTGAATTGTCTAGGTCAAGCAAAGAAAAACAATCGAGGTGACCATACACAGCAAGCTTCGGTCCGATACCTTGGAAGAAAGAAGCAGCGAATAACAAGCGAGGTTGCCTCGCGTAATAAGTGGCGCTCACCACTGGTCAAAAGCAGGAAGCAAGCAAGTAAACACCCCGCTTTTCTCCCCATAGGGAACAGCAATTCGTTCTTGGATTGTGTCGATTCCCACCACTCCGCTGCCCCGCCTTTAACGGACTGGTTAACATGTGCCTCAACCTGCATGTACATAGGTGCCCTAGCGCCAACCAGCTCGTCGGGCTGCGAAACTGGCGAAATATGTGTGTAGACCAAAACCCCGGAGCCTGAAGGCAGGTAAGAGGGCGGGCCGCTGGCGCCTCTGTCTCTCATCCTTCCGAATCCCGAGCTTCCTCCTCAGTCCCGGGGGCTACCTACGGAGTATCGGGATGACTTGGCCCTGCCGAGAATGCCGAGTCCCTACCGAGAACTGTGCGGCCGGCATATCATCCGGAGCCAGATGATCAACCGGACGCTTTGATGCAGCAGAAGCTTGTTCCATGCCGGCTTGATGCACATATATATATATGTGTGTGGCCACGACGCACGTCTCGGGGCTCTACGGTAGTCCACAACATAGGATCTCTGCCTTCTAATCTCGCTGATCTCGATTGCCGAAACTAACTCACCCGCCAAACGGCCACCTCTGCCACGTATTCACGCATACGACGCTCTGATTCGCTTCGTCTCCTTTGTCTCCTTTGTCTCCTTCGTCTCCTTCGTCTTGCTTTTGTGCCGATTTCAGAGTCGACATTCTTATCATCAAAGAAACACTCGCACTGCACACAACAGGCTTTCAAAATGGTATTTTGTCGACCCGTCTTGCGTTGTCTTTCCTTACTCTTAGTCGGCCTGGTGTTCTCGACTAGTCGTGGCAAACGCAAAATGCACTGCTTGTCGAGTCCAGCCCGGCAGGGATGTTTAGGCATTACCAGTGCATCTGCTAACATCTGAGCGTGAAAAGGTCAAGGTTCTCATGGTTCTCTATGACGGCGGTCAGCACGCCCGGGACGTAAGTATCATTTTTAATTCCTCTGTATTCTGCCCTCCACCGGCACCCGGAGAGGGGTAAACAAGGTTCATATGTCTCATCTTTGAGATGAGTGACTTTTATAGCTAGTGCTATACTTATGCGGCCGTCGGCTCTTTTTCCTTGTCCTGTTTCTAACGTCTTTCTCAGGTCCCCGAGATGCTCGGCGCCACTGAGAACGAGCTCGGCTTGCGGAAATGGCTTGAAGATCAGGGACACACCCTGGTGACCACGTCAGACAAGGAAGGAGAGAACTCGAAATTTGACCAGGAGTTGGCCGATGCAGAAGTCATCATCACAACTCCGTAAGTGAATATGCCGAAATGGCGCCATTCCCGTTCTCCCGACCTCATGTTTACCCAATTTTTGCTAACATGGGTAGATTCCACCCTGGTTATCTGACCGAAGAGCGTCTGGCCAAAGCCAAGAACCTCAAACTGGCCATCACGGCCGGCATCGGTTCTGACCACGTCGACCTCGATGCCGCCAACAAGACGAACGGCGGTATCACCGTCGCCGAAGTCACCGGCAGCAATGTCGTATCCGTCGCTGAGCACATCATCATGACCATCCTCATCTTGATTCGCAACTTTGTTCCTGCTCACGAACAGGTGGAGCGTGGTGAGTGGGATGTCGCCGCCGCCGCTAAACAGGAGTACGATCTTGAGGGCAAGATTGTCGGAACAGTGGGCGTTGGCCGCATTGGAGAGCGTGTCCTGCGCCGTCTCAGAGGCTTCGACTGCAAGGAGCTGCTCTACTTTGACTACCAGCCCCTCAGCCAGGACAAGGAGAAGGAGATTGGGTGCAAGCGTGTCGACACCATGGATGAGTTGCTCGCGCGCTGCGACGTCGTGACCATCAACTGCCCGCTGCACCAGGGCACCAGGGGCCTCTTCAATAAGGAGCTGATCAGCAAGATGAAGAAGGGTAGGTGACAATGGAAGTGCCGGCCGCTCTTGTATCCCCCCTTGCTGACGTGTCTCTGCAGGATCCTACCTCATCAACACCGCCCGCGGCGCCATCGTTGAGGAGAACGCCGTCGCCGCCGCTCTCAAGTCTGGCCATCTTGCCGGCTACGGAGGCGACGTGTGGTTCCCCCAGCCCGCCGCGCCTGGACACCCCCTGCGCACCGTCAAGAACCCCTTCGGTGGCGGCAACGCCATGGTTCCGCACATGTCGGGCACGTCTCTGGATGCGCAGAAGCGCTACGCGGATGGCACCAAGGCGATTCTCACTAGTTACCTCACCGGAAAGTACGACTACCGCCCTGAGGATCTTATCGTCCACAGGGGCGATTACGCGACTAGGGCGTATGGGGACCGAAAGAAGACTGGCCCCAGTAGCGAAAGTGCATAAAGGAAACGATTCGTGTTTAAGGAAATAAAAGACCCAAGATCAAGATCAAAAACTCAGTTTATACCCCCCCCCTCGGGCCTCTGATGGTGATGGGGTCAGTTGGTATATATTTTGGATAGTATGTGGCGAAGCACTCGCCAGATAGTATGACTAGCGGCTCAACAACATTATTTTCATTTTTATTCCACCAGAGGGGAAAAAAATCGTAGTGTATGAATTGATGACAAAAGAGGCTTGACCCAAAATTAAGCTGCGTTGCTTGTGCACGCAGCACCTCTGACTCTACTCTGCACTTGCAATATGCCAACATGCGCAGTGTCTCACTATCCCTTAGGCACGCACGTAACTTAGTCACTCGCCACATAACTAGGGGTAAGTTCTCGCGTTGCCTTACGCATTCCACCAGGAATGCATGACTCCCTTTTTGATTATTTCGTTACTCGATTCGTTATCTCGTCACGTACTTCTTCGTGGAAGTTGTATTGACTTGTTTGCTCAAGCTCATTGCTATGCATCATGTCCCTCTCTCTATCTCTTCCAGAACCGCCACCATGGCGGACGGCCTCCCCCCCCACCACCCGTTTTCCTCGGCTTATTCCTCCCGTGTACACGCCAGAAATAGACCGGTATCCCTGTAATAACAAATGCCACTACCGCGAGCGTCTGTATCGGCTGCGCAAACACAGCCCTGCTGAGAAGGAAGAGACTAACGCAGCAGAAGATGATGGGGGTCGTAATCCACGTCTTATACGGCCGTTCAAGCTGCGGCTCCTTGACCCGCAGGATAATGTTGCCGAGCACGGTACAAAAATAAAACGTGTAGCCGGCGACGCCGTAAAAGGTCACGAGGGTGGCGAATTCGCCCATGATGCAGTACCCGATGGTGAGAAGGCCATTGAGCACGAGCGCGTAGATGGGAGTGAAGAAGAGGCCCATTTCCCCATCACCAAAGACTTGGTTCAGTTGACGGGAGAAGCAGCTTCTGGTTTGCTGTGTGGAAAGGCCCTGGTCTTGGTTGTGGGCGCCGAGGCCGATTTTGCCAAATATCGCGGGCATGTAGCCCTCCTTGCCGGCGGCATAGACGAGTCGGCCGGCGGTGAAGGTCAAACATGTGAGGGCTCCTAGACAGCTGGCGCTTACGACGAGTGCTAGGATGATGGATCCGACGGGACCGAATGCCTTGGCGCCGAACATGACGGCCACGGTGTTGGATCTGTTGACTTCTTCCACGGGCAAGACGAGGAAGTAGGCCACGTTTGCGAGCACGTAGCTTAATATGACGAGCGGCATGGCTGTGTGGATAACGCGGGGTAGATCTCGGCTCGGGTTGCGAAACTCTCCCACCACGTAGTTTGTCTGCACGCACGGTGAGTAGTTAGCAATCTGCGCTAGATTTTCAACAAGCCAGTTCAAATTCGATTATGAATCACGTACGTTGTCCCAACCATCATAGGCCCAGAGTCCGCCATATAAAGCAACGGCCCAATTGGAGAGATCCATCGACGTGTCGCTGAACCAGTCCTTGGCCTTCCACGCCACATCCTTCTCGCCCTTGAATGTGTAGCCCGTCACAGCGACGACGATGCCAACGACCGTGACAAAGACTAATGCCCCAAACTTCAGAAACATGAGCATGTCGTTGATGCGCGTGCCCATGCGCGTGGACACACAATTCCCAAAGGTCACCAACAAGATGCCCGCCAGCGCGACCGACTTGTACACCCACGGATTGACATGCTCGGCCTCAGCCCCAATGACGGCCCGCACAAAATACTCCGCCATGATGATGGCTATAATGGCAGCGCTACCCGGTTTCAAAACTAACACCGCCGTCCAGGTAAATAAGAACCCGGCAAGCTCACCAAACGTCTTGGCGAGGTAGACCTGCGCGCCACCATTGAGTGGAATCGCGCCTCCTAGCTCAGCGTACGACGCGGCGCCCGTCCAGGCCAGGATCCCTGCCACTACCCATACCACAAGGGCCGCGCCGGGCGATCCAACCTTGGAGCTGATTTGGCTGGGAGACGAGAAGATTCCAGACCCAATGATGAGGCCAATGATGAGCGACAAGCCATTGAGATATGTCAGGCTCTTTTGCTTTTCTAGAGATGCTCCTCCTAGCACACCACCTGAACGTGCCGCTGACGTGGGCGCCCCAATTGGTGCGTATTCTCCCGCGCCCGTTGTCGAACTCAGCGGGAAGAGGTTGGCCGCAAAATCGAATGTTGATGATACTGAGTATGATCGACCTAGTCCCCCGGCGGGGTTGTTCTCATTGACAGGATCCTCCTCCTCTTCTACTAGCGATAGTCTCCTTGACGATGAGATACTCTGTCTGGACGATGTTTCGGATTCTGCGCCATCGTTCGCCATGCTCGAGCTCGCTAGGGATGCTAGCTCCAAGGAATCTCGTGAGGGGGACTGCCCGCCATAGAGGGCCATGTCTGAGTCTGCTGCCTTTCTTCAGAGCGCAGCTTTCCAGCACAAGCCAGTATAATCTTTTGCTTTCTGGCCTCCTGTTTTATTCGTTGTCGAGCCGGCGATCGAGGTTTCTACCAAGTGCGAAGCGAGAAAAACCAGTGTTTCCTAGCAAATGGAACCCATGTCTATGAGAGAGCTAAGAGCTAGGGGGTTCGATAGTATCTATTTCGATATGAAGGCAGGTTGGCAGGTGGATTGGCGGCCGGATCGCATTCGTAGGGGGGGGATTAGATCGAGCAAGTTCGGGCGCGGCGCGTGGTGACAGAGTGTGCACAGTGTAGGGACCAAGAAATAGAAGATTCGAATGGCAACGTATTTCAAAAGAAAGGCCTGTGAAGATAATAAGATATGCCCATAGAAGTCAACGAGTGAGATGATGGTAGCACGTCTTTATGTTGTATGTATGTATTGTACTCAGAACGTCCAATGCCTCACACCAGAAAACAGGACGAAGGCTTGGTTGGGTTGTCGCGTGCAACCAGCGGAAATCCGCGGATGTATCCTCCTCCTTCCTATTGGCTTTACTCACCTCCCCGGCGCCTATTTAACCCCTCTCGTCTTTTCTGACTTCTCCACTGATTAGGTAATCCACTTCCCCGTTGGATGCCTCTCCAGCGAATTATTACCAGTACATAATCCGACTTTCGACTGACGCGATTCAATGACAAGTCGAAGGCAAGCCTCGCCTCTAACGTTGACCATGCCCTCCAGCGAATACACCACGATCGGCAGCGGCGCCCTAAAGCTCAAGGGCGCCAAGATCCAAAAAAAGAAAAAGAAGAGAAAGCCCAAGGTCGACCTGGAGAAGGACCTCGCGATACAGAAACGGGAGGCAGATGATACGCAGAACTCAAGTGATCAGGATAAGCAGCGACAAGAACAGAGTGAGGACCACGAAGATGCGGACGGGGAGGTTCTCGAGCCGAGAAAGACGGAAGCGGAGAGGCGGTATGAGGAGGTGAAGCGGAAACGCGTAAGTCGGACGAGCCCTCGTTGATGCGTCGGAGATGGACAAGCAGGTGCTGGCGGAGGGGAAAAACTCACCGAGGAAAAGCTTGACAGCGGACGAGAATGTTGCTGAAACCATGAAGCTTTTGAAACTAGCAGAATCATCCACGGCGCGACCCGAGCTGCTCAAAACACACAAGGAACGAGTAGAAGAGTTGAATACGTATCTGTCGAAACTGAGCGAGCATCACGATATGCCCAAGATTGGGCCTGGTTAAGCGGCTGGCGGCAATACAGGCCACACAAATCGAATCGGAAGAATTGTTTGGGTACGGAGTTGATGGCGCATGTTGCTTCACATTACGGCAGCTGGGAACACGCCTCTCATGTAGTTGCTTTTTTTTCTTTTTCTTGATTCTTCCCGTTATCAACTGTCGGCAAGCGTGCCAATTTCATGTCAAACGTGTCGATATATTTAAGCAGCGCGTCTTTCTATATGCATTTTTAATCTTGCCAAATTAGATAACCTTTCGGCTACATCGATTTTTTCAGCCCAATTTTTTCATCAAAAAGTAAATAGTTTCAGCCGTTTCCGAGTACAGGATAGTTGCTGGCGCCGAGATGATGATTTCTGCGCCCATTTAGCGGGGCGCACAATATAATTTAAATTAGGTAGTTTAAGGAAAGTCGTTGTCTCATTAGGTAGACGATGACGTTGGAAGAAAAGCAAGAAAACAGCGCTGTGCCATGAGGAAACCACACGCCAGGCAGGAGAAAATGGTGCGAAGCGCATTATCTTGTTGTGTGGAATTTCGTTTCAAATAAAGAGCATGCCGAGAGTTGCTGCTCCCACAGCGAGGATGAGATTGCAGCCGCCTCGCGATTTTGTCGCCGCATTCTGTAGCTTGGGCTCCGAAGTGGAAGTCGCCTTCTCAGTCGGCACGACGGCAACCCACGAGGTTGATGTGATTGTGAGGGTGCCGCCGTTGGGCAGGGTTGTTGTCATAACATGGGCCACCGGGATGCTCGTAGCGACGCGGCCGGTGGTGATTGTCTTTTCGAATTTGTTGGAGGTGGTGGGAGCGACATCTGAGGTGGTCGGTGCTATATATAAATTAGCCGCTGCTCTTCCCAAAGCCGTTAACAATAAGAGAAGAACAAGTAAGAAGAAAAGCAAGATGAAAGAAGACAGTAAAGAGGGAGGAATTAAGAAGAAACTTCGTCCACGTAGTCAAGCAGCCGTGTCGAAAGGGGGGTGTTGTTGAAAGCCAGATGCCAAGAATAAGACTGAGACTTAACCGGAGATTAGCTCAGGTCAGAAGATCCCACGCACCAGACGACACCGATGGACTGGACACAGGAGTAGTCTCTGATGCAGTTGTTGCTGAAGCAAACCAAAGGTTAGGCAGGCGGCACTTCGTTTGGCAGCATGTGACCTCTCTGGCGTGTCTGCCGTTGACATGAACAGAATGAAGTGCAGAAATCAACAATCACGGAACAGTTTCTTGACAGAGAGGTCTCAGGTCGCAAATATAGACAAGAATAACATACTGGCGGCATGATAGAACGAGGGACGCGTGCTGTTGGTGACGGAAGAGGATTCGGCTTTGCTAGACCTACTGAAAGAGGACTCCTGGACTACACTTGGAGAAGAAGAAGATGAAGAGGAAGAAGATGAAGACGAAGAAGATGACGAAGAAGACGACGGAGAAGATTCGGAGACAGGTTCTTGTCTCATCGTTGACGTACCAGAGGTATCAGGACTGGGGGGAGTGCTCGATGTCTCAACTTGGCTTGGTGTCGTAGCGGGAGCATTAGAAGAGGTTGTGACAGGACCTTGAGGAGCAGTGGACGTGGTGCTCGCTTGAGGTGGCTGCGACGTCTGTTGAGGAGCTTTGGGTGTAGTAATTGAGGTAGTTTCAGGGGCCGGAGAAGATGGAGCCGTCGTGGAGGTTGGGAGGACTGTAGGTACTGTCGTCACTTCACATACACGTGTTAGCTTTCGTCATGGCTCTATTCATGAAGATCACCCATCGAGGACTACCATAGTACTGACAGGGCAATGAGCTAGAGCTGACGACGGCGGGCGGCGTAGATTGCACAGGGTTGGCCGTCGTTTTGCTTTGCTCGGTTGAAACTGCAGGAGTGGTAGCGTTGCCCAAGGAAGCATCTTGTCTCTTGTTCAGAGCGGTACGAGCAATCCTGGATGGCACTTGATGAGGACCATGGACCCATCTCATGCACGGCGCAGTCATGGACAGATCCCTGGCCAGCGCGAGTCCCAGACCGACGAAGAGGCTGATGGCGATGATCAAACCCACTCGTTTGAGGGGGGACATCTTTCCCGATGGCCTCTGGGCGTCCAGTGGGCAGTGAGCGGATGCTGCTTTGCTGTGATCGGGTGCCGGTGTGATAAAAGGAGCCTTGTCTTCTTCCCGTGTGTCGAGGAGTCCAGCCTCTAGTCGGGAGTAGCCGTGGTGTTTGGAAGCCATGGCAGACGTTATCGACGGAACTTGGTTTTGTTTTAGGGAACGCAAAAGATGTTCTGATATGATCTGTCGTGTTGTGTGTGTGTATGCGTAATGGGTGATGCTGACGGCTGAAAAGGCAAGCGTAACAGTGACGACAACGAGGGGTTCTAATGCTTGGCGGGTTCGACGTAGACCATGAGACAAAGGTGAACGACGTAATTGGACGACGCCAGGAGGCAGAGGTTGAACAAGACTTGTGCGCATTCACCCCGCTGGTGGGAAGAGGATGACGAGCTCTCAAAAGAGACGTGAGGTTAGGGTGTGTGGAATCACAAATTTTGCAGGCTATGGTCGTGTACTAGTTGGTAGATGGAGGCGAGGGATAAAACAGTATGTATGCAGGTACGGAGAAGCACGCTGATGGGAGAATTTAGAGAAGCATGCTGATGGGCGAGTTGAAGAATAGAAAGACTTTAAAAAGCGAAACGCAACTTCTGTCAGCGTAAGGTTGTAGTTACGTGACACGTCTAGACCTTCAGACCAACGGAGACGAACGATGACAAGAGGAGAAGTGGATGGGGAGGTGACGATTTGTGTCATGATTGAGATGAGACTCTTGAGAGGGCTGCGAGGTGGGGCCCAAAGCCGGCACCCGTCAGTCCAAGCCCAGCCAAAGCCCCTGCTCAAACTTAGCGAGGGTGAAATGGTCCATTCGCTTCAAGGCTTTCGGTCCGCAGCGCAAGGGCAAAAAAGACTTTGATCAAGAGATGCAAAGCCGGGTTTGTTGCAGCATGCAGGAGTCAAGACAGCTGCAGGTTCGTCTCGCTGGGCGTTAGTTGCCAGGACTAAGCTGATTTAGCCCAACACAGCCCCTTGGACCGTTTTGGACGCCACATGCGCCACTCAGAACGCCATATCCGAATCCTGGGAAGCCACCCTTTCTCTTTCGATGTCATCCACTCTACCTCCGTACTCACGGCTTCACACATTCCCATTTTGCATTCCGAGGACACACTGCTGGACCAATCGCGCCCTTGAAGTGCCTCACTACAGAAAGCAAGGCGCAACTTAGTAAGGGTTCTTGTCGTCGACGAAGGCCAGATCGCAGGAGGGCTCGAGAATCAAGATAGATATGTATGTATGTGTATGTTTGCACACAGTGGCGCAGCCAACGGCTGGCAATTGTTCGTCGCAGCATGCCAGCAATGCCAGGGGTGGAATTAGTGGACACGTTGGATTGAGTGGATTGAGTGAATTGAGTGAATTGAGTGAATTGAGTGGGTTCTTCTCCGCTAGGGTACGGGCTGGTGGGTGGAGCAGTTCGTGTCCTGATTACTGAATCCTGATTCCAGAACTGGGCAGTGGGGGCCGTTGCCGATGACGCTGAGCCGCGGGACGTAACAGGGGTCATGATTGTTCAGAAAAGAATGGCATGAAGGTGAAGCACTGAAGCCTCAAGGACGTCTGAAACGCCCCCTCAGAGAAAAGGAGAAAATAATAGAATGAGCTAGCGAAAATAAAGATTGCTCTGACCAGTGACGAGTCCGCATGGCCAACACGGCGACGCTACGAATTGGCTGCGCATTCCCGATCCTCCCGGCCCTCCGCCCGCTATGTAGGTACATTGTACGGGTACCCCCTCATCAACTTTTACGACCTTGCCAGTCAAGGGAAGGTGGCAGGCCCCATTATAGGTAGGTGTGTTTCTTATTTTAGAGCACTTGCGGCTCTGGCTCGTGGCGTGGTGCCTTGCTTGCAGTTGCGGCCACGACGGATGATATTATTATTGGCGGCCATAAAGATGGCCATGGAGACTTGTCGTTCGAGTGTCTTGCTGCGGCATCAGTTCGGCGACTCGCATGGAGGGATGTGTGTCCAGTATTTACAGTGCCTAACGGTCCCGTGAGTTCATTATTGAGATTTTGACATGTCTGTTCGAAGGGCGCTTGTACTGCCACTCGCGACGTGACGTTAGACGCAGATTTCCTTATCGGGCAATGCATGCAGCTGGACCGGTTGTTTGTATGCAAAATTGGGTGGCAAAAGGATTTGCACGCTGCCCCGCCAACTGGCAATCCACAACATCTCTCGATGCACCCTTCTTTTTCTTTCTTCCACAACCACAATGTCTAAAAATAATAGAATTTTGTCACAACTACACGTCAATGCCACACCAAACCATATCTTAAGAGAGGCTGTCAGAGCTCTTATTGTGAGCGAGGTACAGTCGGGAAAGTCATACCGCGACATCGCTGCCGAAGCGAAATGCTCACCAAGCACGGTTGGCAATATTTTTCGACGCTGGACAACTTTGGGAACTCTTGATCCAAAACCAATTCCTGGGTTTCCGAAGAACCTGAAACCGACGAAGCAAAATATTCGATACGCACTGATTTCACTTAAAACGGGACCGCAGAGTTACGTATGGATCGCTCCTGAATTTCTTGGGTAACAAAGTCAGTCGCAGAACACTACAGCGGACTGTTCGTGCCCATTATGGACGCAAATGGAGATCAATGCAGCGGATATCGCTGTCAAGAAAATGGACGAATTCGGTTATCCTGGTGTCAAGCTTGGAATGAAGATATCGACGAATTGATAGAGGTACGGTGGTTTGAAGATGGAGTATGGTCGCGGCCCTACTTTACCAATGACACCTTGAGACAATTTTCTCCGACGAATCATCAGTTCAGTCGCAACCGAGCCACGAACAGGGCTAGGGCTGGATCTTCCGGAAGCCCCGTGAGAAGTTATGAGACCATTTGTTAATGTGACAGTTCATGGGAAGTCTACTTTATCTGTTTCACAAAAGAATGGGCGCAGCCGTCTGGCCACTCTGATGTGTTTTGTTTACCCCTATATACCCTGCGACATTATCGATCATGGTATGGGGAGCAATCTGGCGAGGAGGAAAATCTGACATTGTCGTTATGATCCGCGATCAAACCTCGGGGAGAGGAGGTGACACTTCAAAAAGCTATCAATTGGCTTTAGAAGACAGACTTTTACTCATATACACTGGAACACGAAGGTTTCAACAAGATAATGCGCGGATACATAGATCGCAGTCGACGACTGACTGGCTACTGAACCACGCAATTGAGTGGATCCACTGCCCCGCAGATTCACCTGATCTCAACCCTATCGAGTATCGAGCATGTCTGGAGTGCATCAAATCGGCGTGGGCAGCAATAATAAATAAAAAAAAGAAGTTGTCGTACGAAATGCTGTGAGATGGTTTAGGGTGGGGACGTGCAAATCCTTTTGCCACCCAATTTTATGTACATAGCCTCCGTAGGTACTCCGTAGGTACTCCGTAGGTACTCCGTACGTAGTGGCAGCTGCCACAGGGGTTGCTCCGTAGCTATTGCTCGCCACCAGCTCGAATGCTTTATACACAGGTAGTAGGTACCTATGCTTACACTTATCTTTAGTGTTGCTTCCGCTCAAGCTTTCATGGTATAAACGGCCGACATGGCAAAAATCACATCTTCATAGTACACGCCAAGCCTTGACATGTGATGTGGCTGGTGCCTTCTTCCTCGCAAAGTCGCAAAGTGGCGTCTGAAAGTTGTCAACTTCGTCGGGATCCACCTACGCGTCACCCCGTCATCCGCGATCACCTCTCCGCACATCAGCATGCAAAGACACGCTCTCATCAACGCAGAACACCGATACCCTGCTTCTCGCACGTGCTCTACGTCCTTACCATTCGAATGCGTTTTCCATGTCGCCCCTCCAAACGGAATATTTGACTGCCCGCCGACCCACCCCCGTTGGCTGAGACGGTCACTTTCATCGATCCAACCCGACGCTCTGTTGGGGCGTCGAGGTGATTGCCCTCCACTCGGCCGTCCGCAGAATCGCATTGACTCATCAAATGCCGAGAGCCCTTGGATTACCATTGTCGATGTCTTCTGACCCCGATCAGCAAGATGCGTTGCGAAACCGCGACCGAACTCCCCATCCCTATCACCGCCACAGCGCCCAGCTGCCCCATTCGTCGGAGCACGTCCCCAACAATATCAACGCCGCAGCAAGCCCTCATGTCGCCCATCTGTCGCCTCCGGCTCGGGCCTCATTTTCCCACGAATCTACCGCCGGCAGCGAGAGCGGGACAGAAGCCGACGACGAGCACTTTCTACGAGGCTTGCCCGCGTCAAAGGTCAAGCTGCACAAGGGTCTCAGGGGGAGCAATGAGCCCATTTCAGGCGTGTCGACACCGATCCCGTCGCCGGCGTTTTCCGAATTTGATCATGTTGAAAACTTGACTTCGAAAATGGCACCCTCAGAGAGATTACTCGGGGAGCTTGCGCGGGACGTTTTGCGCAGGAACAGAAACCTCGTGCGAAGAGCCGCCGAGACGACTATTGTCGCTTTTCTGGGCTACGTGGCCGTCACGAGCACTCAAGCGTCGCCAATAGTCCGTATTTGGAGCAAAGGTACTTCATGATTTATTTTTATTCGCGCACTTCATTCTAGACCAACCTCTGATGACATTGCGGCAGACTTGCAGCATTTGACTTTGCTATTTGCCTTTCTGCTGGCACTCTACCCATTGCGTGTTCTGGCCTGGTCATATAGAAACCGACAGCCTTGTCGATGGCTTTCGTTGCGATGCCTCTCCAACTTCGATCCAGCTCCTTTATTATACCCCCCTGCTATCACAATTTTCGTTTCTCTTCTGGTGGCCCGCGGCAACCCCGGGACAATTCTACCCAATATTATCTTGAGCATCAGCTCGCTACCGCAGGTCCTAGTACCCAAGCTGGATTTGACGGCCTCATACGACGTCCTGCACTGGGCACTTGCATGCCTTCCCCTGATTTGGGGTTCCTGGAAGCTGGGAAATCCCTCCAGTCTGAACCCAATATCTCCCTTTCTATCGCCAGAGGCTCTCGCCATGCTGTATCCCGTTCACCAAACTCTCTGTATCGTGCTGCACCACCTCACCACAACGAGTCTCTTGCCCACCGAGCTTCGGTTGCTCTCAATTGCACTCATCAACGTGCTTAGTTTGTCAGCGTCGCCTCAGGCAACGATTCTCAAGGCACTCCTCTGGGGAGGCGGCTTGGCGGTGCTCGTCTTCTGCGGACCGGTCATCAGATGGGGCATCGCGCTGGCGCGGGTTCCCAAGTGGCGGTTTCGAAAACCATCCAACTCGCAGAAGTACCGATTCTGGAAGGACGTTCGAAGATCTCTGTCGTGGCACCGCATCAAACATGACGTGGCAAGCGCAGCGCACGACGATCACGCCTACGACACCCTCTCATCGATTGACGAAGAGGACGAAATTCCCGTCTTCAGGGGCCCCCTGAGGGTGCAGACGCTTGGGTCCATCCGTGATAGCGCGCCCGTCAACAAAAAGGACAGGTCCATCGTGTCCAATGTTGCATCTGCAGCAAAAGATGATGGCGAACTCGGCTGCAGCGCGCAACGGCGGCAAGCGCTGCCCCGTCCCGACCTATCTTTTGGCAAGCAGTCCTCACCGCACAAAAAGCCGTCCGGTAGAAGAAAGCGGACAGCCTCCCTTTCATTAAGGCCCTACACCCGACTCACCTACGGCCAAGCCACGATCCGGAAATGGGCCTACGCAGCCTACGTATACGCGAGCATCATCGGCATCATCCTCATCGGCGTCCGCACATATGTCCAGCAATACGCCCTAGACGGGCGAGAGCCCATCGGCTGGGCCCTCGGCTACCTCTTCGGCAATCTGCCCTGGTTCCGATTCCAAGTCGTGAGAGCCAATCTCGAGCGCTGGGTCTGTCTACCCGCTCGCCTCCCGTACGCCGGCTCCGTGCCTCTCCAAAGCACCTTCGACAAGCACTGCCACCTAGGCTGGGTCGAGCACCTCCGACATAGCGACTTTGGCGAGGCCAACACCCGTCTCATACTCAGCGCCTACTGGCTCCTGATTCTCACCTTTGGACTCACCATTGTCTTCCAGCTCAAGGAAACGTACGAGGTGGACACGAGACGCAAAGTATTCCACTTTATGATGGTGGGCATGTTTCTCCCGGCCACATACGTTGATCCAACGTATGCTGGTCTCGCGCTGTCCCTCATTCTCGCTATTTTTCTGATCTTGGATCTGCTCCGCGCGAGCCAGCTTCCGCCGCTGTCGAAGCCAATTGCGTCGTTTTTGGCGCCGTATGTTGATGGGAGGGACTTTGGAGGGCCGGTCGTGATATCTCACATCTTTTTGCTGATTGGATGCGCGATTCCTCTCTGGTTGGCTCTTGCATCGCTGCCGCGCATAGGCGTGGACTACTTGGCCGGGTGGGAAGTGCCCACGCGGGACGTCAGTATGGTTTCGGGGGTCATTTGTGTTGGCTTGGGAGACGCGGCGGCGTCGCTAATTGGGCGACGGTACGGGCGGCGGAAGTGGCTCTGGGGTGGAGGGAAGAGCCTTGAGGGTAGTCTTGCCTTTGCTGTGGCGGTCTTTATGGGCCTGGCGGCCGCAGCGACGTGGTTACGCGTTGGGGGGTGGCCTTTGACGGGGGATGGTAGCTTGATGGGGGCTGGGAAAAGTGCGAGGAACGCGGGTGTGTGTGCTTCTGTGGCGAGTTTGACGGAGGCGGTGCTAACGGGGGGGAATGATAATGTGATTGTGCCGGTTGTGTTGTGGATTTGTGTCAAGAGTTTGGGCGTGTAGCGGGTTTTGTGTTTTTATTTCCCCAATGGTGCCCTGCTCTGGCCTTTGTTTTCTTTCATTTCGTTCTTTCTTCCTTCCAATGGGATTTAGCCGACCAAAGGCCACATGGAGTTGGCGTGGAGAGTGGGTTGGTTATCTTGATGTCTTGATGGGATGGAGAGGGATTATAGAGTGGACTTGAGACATCGTTTCTCGATATACATCATGGGGGAAGAGCCGAAGAGCAACCCTTATTTTGATTTGTCACCTCGACATACTTCTGCCGAATGGGACATGAAGTAGAACAGTCGGGTAAAGATCCGTGTCTACACATGCTCATTAATGTATACAATGCACAAGACGGAGTACCGACCAGTAGTCATTGATCGGTAATGATGACATGACGCCCTTAATGCAAACGCTATGTTGCGAATCTTTCGTGCTAGGAATAAAACTTGGAACGGGTTTCGAAATCAAGAGTCTGCTACAAGGCAGATGCAGGACTAGTGTTCTGCCCTTGGGGACACACGGCATGGCGCTGAAACGGCCGATGACCGCCATAGCACCGTGCACATTCTCATTTCTTGATCCGAACATGCCTCAGAAACTCCTATCCTATTCACGAAGTCGCGCCCATTGTGCGGCTCCTGTCCGATCTTGAACTTCGATTCTTAGAAACGCAGTAACAGAAAGAGAAGTTGAAGGGCAGGGAGGGACATTCAAGTCTCAAGAAAGAAAGCAAAAGTGTAAATTAAAATACACCCGGAAATCAAGAGGAAATTGGGATAAAATGCAAATGAAAATGAAAATGGATGGATAGAGCAAGAACAAGAGAGAACAATGCGCCTACGCCACGCCACGCCATGAATGCACACCAGGCCAACATACATATATACATACCCCGGGCCACTCATCACTCACGACATCAAGTCCTCCAGAATAGCCTCCAGCTCGTCCTTTTGAAACGGCACGCTGAGAAGTTCCGTGCCAAGGGCGTCTTTGCGACTCGTTATCATTTGATGGTCGTGGAATCTAAGGAAGAAAGATGTAAGTTTGGATCCAAGTCTTAGAAACTTATTCTGGAATGGAAGAATCCGTAATACAGAAATATAAAAGCGGATAGATTGTGACAAGAATAATGTTGTGCACAGAAAGAGAAAGCCATGGACGAAGAGTGCAGTAGTATGGTGGAAATGGAACAAGGGCAGGCGGGATATGTGCGAGAAAATACGACGTCGCGTTCGTCGTAAAGGGGGTTCTCGCGGTATAATAGGGTCCTCATCCTGAAAGGAGACATACTCTTTCAACAACGTCCGAAACGCCATCTCAGAACTACAAATAAATTCCTCCACCGCCTTATTATACACCATTCGGTACTCCACCCCCGCGGCCTCATCCTCCCGCGACGACGGCGCCCCCTTATCCTCCATGCTAGCGATGAGCACCTCTCCGATGAGCAACTGGAATAGCTTCTTAGCATTCTCGGGCAGACTCTTCAGCACAAAAGCGACGCCCTCCCTGCCGTTGACGCGATGGGCCTGTCGGCCGAGCAGCTCGTGGACCTCGTCTACCACGTCTAGCTCCACAGACAAGGGCGCAAAAGTGGTGCAGTCGTGGAAGAGGAAGTTGAAGGCGGAGCGGACGCCAATGTTCCAGAGGAGAGAGAAGTCAGGCGTATCGACCGAGCAGATAAGATTGATCTGCGGGTGAGAGGCGAGCTGCGACAAGAGGGATTGTGTGCCGGACTTGCGAAGAGGGTGGGCGTCGATTGAGTTGACAAGTATAGTGAGGGTGAGGCCCGTGAGGGAGAGCTGGGCGAGAATGCTCGACAGCATGGCGGGAGCAGATGAAGAGGGCGGTTTGAGAGACGGCTCAACTGCGGTGCTGATGCAGGTGAAGATTTCGCGTAGCGTAGTCGTGTGCGTGTATCCGTTGACTATGATGGTCTTGCAGCGAGAGAGTGGTGTGTCGTCGTTGAAAGCGCCGTATGGTCGTGAGAGGTACCTCGCAAACTTTTGTAGCAAGTTCCGCTTGGAGCCGAAGCCGTAGAGACAGATGCTGTAGCCTTGGGAAAGCTCAAAGACCCATTGCGGGAACAACTCAGCATGCAGGCTCTCCAGGTACTCCACGTCCGCGTTGTGACGGTCGACGTAGTTGCTGCCGTGGACGATGGAGAAGTACTCGTCGTGCGTGAGCATGACCACCGATCCAAGCGTGTTGTCTGACGTCTTGGGTCGTCCGGGCTTGTTGTGCGTGAAGTAGAGCTCATGGGGTGGCAGATGGCGCGGCGGCGTGGGTGATGTGGCCCGTTTGGTCCGGCCTGGACCCCTTCGACCTTTTTTCGAGGGCGTAGCATCTCCCGCATTCCTGACATCTTCTTCGTCTGTGCCTGCATAATGGCGGATGCCTTGATCATCTATGAGGTCTTCTTCGCCGTGACTATCTTCGTCGTATATCTCTCGCATCAGGCCGTCATCGTCTACATCCTCGTCGTCGCTGTCGAGTCCATCGCCAACGACATTCTCGATAAGGACCCGCGCGCTCTTCTTGCGCGCAGACCGATCGGCCGCTATTCGTTTTGGAGTGGCAGCTTCATTTTTGCGCGCCTTGATGGGGGTTGCGAAGATGGACCTGACCGGTGTCTTGAATGGGGTGCTGGTCTGCGACGCGGAGGCCTTTGGGGGCCGGCCTCGGCGACTGGGCGTGGTGGCGGCGGTTGGTGTTGCTGGAATGCCGCGAGAGCTGTGGCTTCTTCGCACTGTTGGAGTACTGATGATTTCGGCATTATCCTCGGACTCTGTATTCTCGACTGCGGAAGACGCCTGTGGGATTTGAGTGACGCGGTTCATGGAGCTGCGTCGTCGTTTTGTCGGCGTGGCGTTGAGGTCGGCGGTGTCGAGTTCGGCGACATCGACGGATCGCTTTCGCAGGCCATCAGCCGCGTCGGCCACGATGGCATCCTTTGGACCGTCGTCTGTAGCATTCTTCCGGGGCATGGTTGTTTGGTGAGCGTTTACACGGAATCATGTCGACATGAGGTTCTGGCTAGGATGCAATACGCACCCCCGTTGGGATTTGGCCTTTGGGGACCGTTGGGGTGATTGTAGGCTTATCTTATCGATTAAGCTTCCGTGGTTGTCATTCGAGACTTGACGCGTCATTTTAACGCGTTGCCAGGTTGGCGTTCGTAAGTCCTGCGAGAAGGTAAATTTCTGATCTACGGAATACGTGCATTCATTTTATTCATTTTGTCTTCATTCGTCAGTCCCGAGTCACAATGTCACAGCGGCGCTTTGTACTGGCTGCTGCACTCTGCGTCCCGCTCTGAATTTTGTGACGTGTTGACTTGAATATGTTTTCGATTGCTCAGCGAGGAAGCTGTCACCTATTCAAGCTCCATCGCATCGTCTCGACACTTAATGTCCTCTCCATGCTGGAAAAGGGCCTCGTTCATCTTGGAAACGATCTACCCTTCTGACATTTGCGTAATTGTAGTCGATCGAGATGACTGGCCACTCATTTGACATTCTGCGAAACTCGGCCTTGGATGCTTGCTGTGACTTTGGTGACACCACGCCAACCAAGTGGAAATACGTATTCGGAGACTTTGGACACAGCCAGCCTCGATTCGATCGATTTCTCGTGAAGGCGCTAGTCATGCCCGCTTACTTTTATGTTGTGCTTGCGGCACTTGCTTAAAAGTCCATCTTGCCAGTGTCTTGGCGCGCCGTTTGTCACATTACAACAACTTGCCATATCACGATCGATTTCGAATCTGTAACTTAGTGCACAGTTCACATAGTCACTAAACTTGTTGAGGAATCGTAAGCTGCGGTGTTGACGGATTGGGTTAGTCAGGGCTACAGTCACGTGACCCCAGAAAAGGGTATGAGGCGTGTGATGGCATGATGCATCTTGCGCTGTCTGTGCCGTGCAATCTGACCCAAGGAGTCAGGACGGTTTTGGATTCCGGAAGGTCTGGAAAGACTGTCCATCAGGGCGGGGCATGCAATACGAGTACGTAAGAGGGAATGATGATGTTGGGTCGTATGATGGGACGCGGCTTGTGATTTGTTTTTTTTGGTAGATGCAGTAGGTATGCACCTCAGGACGCCGCCGGTCGGAAGCTGGTCCTGCGACTCTCGCAATCAGACCTTCCCCGAGTCATCCTGGCGAGAATCCATTCTAATATTGTAGACTATTGAGCCTTGAGTCACCTTATAGTGAATATAAGGCGTCTACCACTGTGCACCCATTTAATATTACTCAACTTTACTTGGAACACGACTCCAAGGGCCATATAATTGGAATCGAAAATATGCGGCCCGATCGAAGAACCCACAACGCTAATGTCAAATGGTCTAACTTGAAGGCTGTCTGACTACAATAACTCTTGGCTCTGGCACTCAAGACTCAGGAGTTCCAAGTCAGCTATAAAGGTTCTCGCTCGCTTCCGAAACTCGCTTTGCTACAATACTCCGATTATTCATGTGTGTATTACATCTGACCTACAAGTTACCACGAACTTTCTTCATCATGGTTATGATCAAATCTCTTATGATAGCCGGGGTCGTGGCGATGGCGCCCGCAGCCCAGGCTGGAGGCTGTACTCCAGGCCTAAATTACTGCTACAAAACCCTCGTCGCATATAGTAAGAAGCAAGCCCTCCTCCTTTGTGCGAAAGGCCTTGGTGTGATGCGGAAACAAATTGTTCAAGATCGCGTACTCACATGCTTCCCTTGGACCCTATTTCCAGACTACGACGCTGCAAAGCTCAAGCAAGCGGCTGATCTTATGCATCTGCCTTCGCCCAATATAAGAAAAGCCAAGTTTCACTGCAATGAAGATGGAAGCGTAACGGGAATTGGGGCTTGTGCGAAGCTTTGTATAGATGCAGGCGCCGGCAAAAGCGATTTATGCCTTTAAGCTTTCCGCTAGTTAGTAGTTCATACAGACAGTCACAACGAGCGTTGGAATGGCCTACGAAGTGCTCTCTGTCCTCGCCGCCATTTTCATTGCTTCAGACGCCGCGGTCATGGAATCTCGTCAAAGTGTCTGTTGCTGTCCGATCGGCGGGCGTGCTCCACCTGGCACCAACATACGGATTAGGTATGAAGTATGTACCTCAAAGTCAGTCAGCCGTTGCTTTCAGACATACGTTAATTAGCACGTGGGTGACATAGTACATATGTACAATGCTTGCAGAAGTCACTGAACGGGTTACGGATGGAGCCGCCGGAAATGATGATCATTGCTGGTGGGGTTGAACTTTGAAGACATGGGACGTGTGCGGTATATCTCTTCTCAACGTTTGAATGTTAATAAATTCATGCTCTGTTCATGGCACGGGTTAGGCTTTGTGGTGTTATTTCTCCATGTGCAACACAACTTACAAGGGGGCCAAGGGGCATGGTGAACAAAACCTACTTACATATAGTTATACTAACAATGAATGTGCCGCTGTAGCAAGCAAAGCCACAATTGCACGAAGCAAAGCTTTCCGTTTTTCAGCAGCCACTGAGCCAGCTGTGAGGTGTAACTTGTAAGCATGCTGCATCCATCACAACTCCACGAATCACAAGTTGTTATGCACGAGCGAGAACGAAGATGTACGCTTCTTTTTCGCGTCTGCTAGACTGCTATGCCCAAGTCGCAATGGGCACTCTGTCGTATTGCAATTTGCCCGACAAGCTTGACGTGGACGTGCTCAGTCACCAGTGTTTGATAACACAAGACGGAGGGGGCTGGGGCTGACGGGTTTGCCGATTTTTTGTAATTAGGTTTGTTGACTGCGGAGGATCTCAGGACTCCGATGCTCGGAGTCATGGAGGCTGAGCTGTGTAGTATTGTGCCATGTACGATATTCCATATCATTTCGGCGGCCAATTGTTCTCATGTCCCGCTCGAGTATCTACCGTATTGAGATCGAAAAGAACTTGGTGAGCACCGGGAGATCGGAAACTCTAGCGAGACAAGATAGCGGCAACAAGAAATGACGTAGTTATGTACATACTGACTGTCGCGAGCATGATCATTGGTTACGGTATTTGATGCTAAGCGAACACCACTTGCCAATGCCAATGCCAGGTGCCTAGGCCCTAGCCGTATCTAGATTAGTCTAAGATCATAGATGTTCCATGTGTGCGTGAGCATCAGCATCGAAGAAGGACCTGCATATGTACCTATATGGAACACCAGGAATGAACTAAAACTGAATCTTCAAACAAGCTCCCATCATACATGGGGTATGAGACACGGCCAACTATAGCCGGCTTCTGGGCAAAAAACGTCGAACAGACATCAGCATATCGCCAAGCGAGACTCAATTCTGTCTAAGTAGAAGGTGTTCAAACTTCAAAGTGGGAAACGCTGCAGCCCCGCGCTGTACTATTCCAGATTCTCCTGCGTCGTGACTTACCGATAGGATCTTCAATACATGAGCACTATTATGCTGCAACATGACTACTTCTCCACTCGCATAGTCCATCCTTCATGAGTTTACTCCGTACAGGTTCTCGATTTGTGTGTGGAAAAAACGTGTAATCCGACTTGAACCTGAAAGATCCCAGAAAAGATTGCAAATGAACAAACGCAATTCCTAGGTGAATGACGCTGAAACTGTGCCTAACTTGAAAGCGATACGGCGGCGAGAATCGGTCGGCGTGGATGGAGGACTTGAATAAATGTACGGGGTACCATGCACAGCCCCTCCGGAAAAATAACACCCAACACCACATTGTACCCATAATGAATCACCACATGTTGCACAAAAGAATGGGCGCAGCCGTCTGGCCACTCTGATGTGCTTTGTTTACCCCTATATACCCTGCGATATATACAGTTCGCGGAGTAAAGCTCTTTTCCGGAGGGGCTGTAGGTACCTTAGGTACCTAACGACAATAATAATTATGGGGCGCGGCACGACATCCGACTCGCAGCCGCCTCCTTGGCCTGTTACGTAAGCTCAATTGACTTCACGTCGCGCCGCTGGTCGACTTTAATCCTCCGACTAGCGTCAACGCACCAGACACGCAAACATGAATCTCAATCTTTCTGCCTCGTTTCATGCCACGAGGCTGTTGTTCAAGCCAAGCATCTGTCTGCCGCATTACACTGTTTCGAAATTCAATGAATTGCCTATACCACTAGACAAGGGCCTCGCCCAGCTGGGCCACCGATCAGACATACGCGCCGTCGTCCTCGACAAAGATGACTGTTTTGCCTATCCCGACGCGAAAGAGGTCTACGGGCCATACCAAAAGCACTTTGACGACCTGAAGCGCGCATACCCTGGGCGAAAGCTACTTGTCGTCTCCAACACATCGGGTGCGACCTCTTGGGACAGGGACCTGAAGCAAGCCGCACTTGTCGAGAAGAGCACGGGTGTCCACGTGTTGCCGCACTCTGTTAAAAAGCCAGGCTGTGGTGCCCAGATCATGGCATATTTCAAGGAGCATCCCGAATCGGGCGTGACGGACCCATCTCACGTTGCCGTTGTGGGGGATCGATTAACGACTGATATGATGCTGGCCAATATGATGGGTGGTTGGGGGTTCTGGATCAAGGATGGCGTGGTGCCTATGCGACAGAAGAGTATTGTATGTGTGTTGTGTTATCCAACACACAGCAGTTTTTTTATTTTTATTTTATTATTTGCTTACAGTGTAGCTGACATTGTGCTGACTAAAACGTTTGCAGTTCTCACGAATGGAGCGCAATCTGTCGCAATTTTTACTATCAAGAGGCGTGCAGCCTCCTTTACCGAAAGCACCATGAGATGAAGTCATTTCATCGCTGGGGATGCTCCCCAAAACATGCGCCTCATGTGGTCCTGCATCATACAAGGCATTGTATCATGTTTGGCAAAGAAGACCTCCAACATTACACGTCGAAACGTCCTATGACCCCTCTTGTACGGATGCATTCACAGCGGCACATCACTTGACGCAAACTTCACACTTGACTCTGCCAATGGGGACATGTTCCGTCGGACTTTGTACGGCTTGTGCGGAGGCGGCCATTCCCTTCGGTATGTTACTTGCAAGTTGCAGACGGCTAGCACCTTTCGTTCTTCACCATCCATCGATGCGCTACAATGGTAACTTGCAAGTTCTCTTCATCATGGCCCTGCATTCCTCACGGTTGCCCTGGTCGCAGCCATTGCCCCTGTGGCTCAAACTGATGACTGCATTCCCGGCCTCCGTTGCTGCCGCAGTATTGTCACTCGGGAAGTACCCAAAATGGCCATAGTGTGAAAGACAGAGTGTCATGAATAAAGCGCTAAAATACATGGCTTGTCTCAAACCACGGGCAGTCAACGCCGCAGCGATCGATCAGGCCGCCAAGGCCTTCCTGTCCTACTGCTTTAGCCCAGAAAATATCTCCAAAATGGTGTTTGCTTGCAATGCTAACTCAATGAATGACGGAAATTAGGTAATAGCCAGTGCCCACGATCTCAGTCAAACTGTCATGGATTCGAGCTTTGGCTCGTCTCTGGGGGTGGGGACATCGAAGGGGGTTAGGGCTGGAGCCACACACACATCTCTGCATGTATTTAGGTAGCGCGGGAGATGGGGAGGGAAACATTCTTCTTCTTCTTCTCCCCTCATGACAAACAATCCCATTGTTGACGCTAGACTACAACCCATTCTCTAGGCCAGTCCATCACACAAACTACCATTGCGATAAGTGGCAAGTGCGACGTAGCGATTATGTAGTCACATAACTAGGCGATTGTTGGTATTTCGATCTCGAGCCAAACTTGCGCAATAAATTCTTGGCTTGTTGTCAAGCGCAAGAAAATTGATGTTCGGCGAGGTCGGCAGTGCAGGAAGATTCGGTCTCAATCAAGCACGCCCGTGCGGTCAATCCGATGTTCCTCTACTCCGTACTCCGCATGTCACGGCCGCGTGCCAATTTTGCGGGCCCGACGATGTACAGTGGTACACATTATTGTTCGTAAAGCTGCGACATGATTGGCTGCAGCCCTCTGTCAAACCCCTGTCAGTGACATGAAGCGAGTCCGGACCGCTAATGGAATTACACGGGTAAATGGAGAGATTTCACCGACTCAAGGTGACAAGACAAGGGTGCCTGGACCAACGTCCGCCATGAAGTCTTTTGTCAGGGACATCGGTACAAGCAGAGGGTCACTACTAGGTGGAGCCTCAGGGAGGTCGTAGACAAGGAGCAGACCGAAGAAGGCCTCGGGCACAAACGCGCTGGGGAGCGAAGTCCATAACACGATGGCCTCGCACATGTATGGTAGAGGCCAGAGATCGAAAACCTTCAAGCATCTGACCCCTATCTTTGACATCTTGCCCTCGGCCCTCACTCTGTTGTGATCCCACAAGTCTTGACATGTTTGGAGTTTGAAACGCAAATACATACATAAGCGATGTAAAAGCAATGCAAAAGCAGGCGTTTAGGTTAGTTACGTGGTTCAAAACATCAAAGCGCCGGGCCTTTTGTTTGGTCTTGAACTGATAATAGTGATGATTCTGGTACGGAGTTCAAACAATACACATGCAACGCAATACAGCGCTGGCAAAAGCACCACTAACCATTATACCACGTTCTTGTTGTTCTGACATGAGGCTCAGCACTGAGCAAACGCCCCATACACTTTCCAGGCTTCCACCATGCCTGGCTCAAATTACAACTCCCTGATGCTGTCAATCGACGAAATTGAGCCTTTGCATTTTGGCTCGTAGAACCTTTCGGTATCACCAGCACTGCAGTGGTACACAAAGTAGTAGTTGAAGAGGCCGGGGCCTTGTTCGCAATTGACTACTATGGTCGAGTCGACGTTGCCGGCTCGTAATGTGAGCTGGCTCTGCTTGTGTACAATGGTCGTTCCCGAGTCGCCGCAGTAGTATACGTTTCTTGATTTCAGGACGCAAGGGGGGCCTCTCGTGATCTTTGTGAAGCCGTTCGAACCGTTGAAGGGGCCTTCGGCACATTCGGCGAATGCATTGCCGACGAAGAGCGCGAGGGGTAGGGCTGAGAAAAGCTTCATCTTGGGCGTGGCAGCGACGAGGAGTCAGTCGGTGAATGATGACACTTGTGATGATCGTGACGATTGGCTGCTATCTGGTTCACAGGTGTTCTGCTGAAGAGGCGATTACGACGTGATTGTGTCAGTGACAGTCAGCGTCCGAAAAGACACGGTACTGAGTCTATTGTTGTGTATCTCTCCTGAGTCCTGGGCCAGGTCCAGGCACGGCGCGGGGGGGGAGGCGAAAAACGATGATACGCGTGGGTAGTCACTCACTGTCATCAATAGCAATGGAGTTTAAATAAAATTGAATTTAAAAAATGAATGGGCCGGGTAGAAGTCTTCAAGCATCACTCGGGACTTGGGCATGTTATATACGGAGTATGTACTGTTATCGCACAAAAGAATGAGCGCAGACCCCTATAACTATACCCTGCGACAACTGTGAGGACCGCTGCCACCAGCGCCCGTCGGCCATGTCACGTGACCACTGCAGATTCTGTGCAGCCCGCGGAGTATTAGGCTCAACGCCCTGCTGCACTCCTTTTGCTCTTCCTTTCCTTTCCTCTCTAGTCTACTCTCTTCGTTTTTTTTTTTACTCTAGCTTGTATGTGATCGAACTCGATTGCTTTTGAGCCTAACATGAGTACAATACCTTGGTTAGAATCCGAGTTGTCGTAAATACAAGTTCAAGGTGCAGTTCTGACCTGCAGGGCGCTAAACCCATGGCTGGATCTGTCCGAAAATGAATGAATTGAATTGAGCGAGTCGGGAAGCTAAAGTGAATCGCCGAGGCCTCGGGCGGCGTGGTGATGTGGAGACATGCGAGATGTGTACAGTACTACAGTACTTCCCTCCCACTGTAATTTGGCGGGGTACAAAGAAGCCCAAGAAATATGGAGAATGCTGTGCCATTATTACTTTCATGCTGTGCCGATAGGAATGCTCTAATATAATACTGGGTGCCTGCTCGACTCTCGTTGACAGTCATTTCGTGACATATCTGTCGATATTTCTCCCCTCAATCGATTACCAGGCCATGTTCGTATAATTCACACGACCGCATCCTCGGCCTCGCGCGTTTTTGCGCCCTCGGCTCCCTTTCGCAATCTCCGCTCAACCCACTGCCGGCCGGCGCACGCTACAACTGACCCACGCCGCCCAAGCACCTTTTCCCTTTGAGACGAATTACGCGCCAAGTACGATCTTCAGTCGGCGCCAGGTACGACCCACTGTTCACTCCACTTTTCCCTCCGAACATGTACCTCATCAAATTACTACCCTGCGACAAATGTTATTATGACGGTGCTTAGAATTTGAGGAGCTTGCATGCACTGTCTTTTAGCGCGGGGTAACAGCGGAATTAAATTATGGGGTACAAAGTCTGGGTCGTGCCCGTGCCTGGCGCCGACTGAAATCGTACCTGGCGCGCAGTTCGTCTCTTCCGTTGTCTCTGAGGACCTTCCCTTGTATTTCTCTTCGGTGCGCTAGCTGCTGTTAGGTATTTGATGTCAGTCCTCAGCGATGTCACTGCTTAGGGTTTAACCGCAAGAGCAGAGCAGGGTGGCGTCATCGTGGCAGAACCGTTCGTGGTAATCCGCGAAGTCTCCGTGGCCCGTCCTGGCAGCAGGGGTCGGGGAGTGTCGAGCTCGTCATTGGGTTGGGACTTAATCGGCCAGGTCCAGCTTCTGGCACGAAGCTGACTGGTTGCTTCTCCACCAGTTCTCAAAGTTCTGCTTTACCCGCTCGCGGGCCCAGCGTTTCGTGTGTGCCGCAAAAGGGCCATGCGACACGTTGACCCCGTAATAACGAAATCGAGCATTTTTTGGTGCGAACTTTGTTCTTTGTCAGACAAGCGGGGTTCTTCGTTATGTATTTGTCAGGGGTTTTACAAAATGAGGTCCAAAACGTTCGGCTGGGTGCGGATATCGCTAATGTGGCGTTCGTTCAAACGGGGTTCGACTGTACATGCTTCGACAGGAAGTTTCTGGCACTGCCTGACCGTGGATATTAGTGGCAGTCTGGACTCGTCTTCGCGTCTCGCGTCTTCACCATTTCTCAGAAGGTTCCGAGGAACTCATGCTATGGACTCTTCGTTTTCCCTACTTCAGTTTTAGATCTCTCATGTTCGCCGCGATGGTGACGATTGCCCCCGTTGCTCAAGCCGGCACGTGCACTCCAGGCCTCGACTACTGTGCCGCCACTCTCGTACAATATGGTAAGATATTGAGGAATAAGCCATGCGTGCTGGTGGCCGCATCACGTGACGGTCGCACCAGCACCCTATGTACATAATATTCCCATATTCCCACAACTTGGGAAAGTTAGCCCTTTAGTCACAACGAAAGTTCCATTCTGCCCCCCAATTTGCTCAACATAAGAAAGCATTTTAACAAGAGACATCTGCAGCAGATGGTGCAAACCGATAATTGCCCAGAGTTCAGATCCTGATATTTTTTTCCAGTGTTCACTTTTCCAGGCGCCCATGGAGAGAGTCTGGCACGCGCAATCAGGAAATTCTCGCACAAAAAGAACAAGTTGTTGTTGACCTGCAATCGTGATGGAAGTGTAACGCCAATTAAGTTTTGCCGCAATCGGTGCCTCAATGGTGGCAGCGGTCGTAGTGACTATTGTACCGCATTTTAGTTACATATGTAGCGTTCCTCTGCAAGGGACCCGATAGAGTAAGGACATGACGTAGGACAAATCGTGCATCATGATCACTGCATGTTCTACGATGGTTGCATGCATGCCATGTGCCACGTGGATGCAGCTGGATAAAATAACGTTTTATCCTTCTCCTCGGGAGTCGGAACTGCCTATTTTCACATGTCACCAGCCATAATAGTAATGGCATTTATTACCCTGGGCCCTGAGGCGGCATAGTTGCACTCTTGACTCTAAATCCATGGACCACAGAGCTCAATCTTTTCGCATCAAGTCAGAATTCTGGTTCGCCCATCATCCGCCTCGCCTCACTGACCATCAGTGATTACCATCAGACTATCAGTGTCTTTTGAAAATTGAGCGAGTGGAAAGAAGCCCCAAGTTTCATGCTCCGCTTCTTGATATGTCATCTTGTCGCATTACGATCATCTATTCTTTGCCTTCATGTATTTGGGCGACTGGTGAGCTTGAGTGAAAGAGGAGAGCACCAGTGATCATTGATGTCCTCGTGGTTTGCCAAGTCTAGAAATGTATTGCGTCCCCTCCTATTACAAGATGGCACGCCACACAAGTTGAACTTTGAAGATAGGAATCTGCACCGGGAAATGAGTTCGGCTTACAGGCTTTCCATCGCGCTCTCGAGTCTGGTATCGTCCCATATATCAGGAAAAGAGCGGGGGTTCTGGTAAGTCAGCTTCAGCGACTGTTTCAGTGCTGCACAGTGCAAAGTTATACACGAATGTGCTTCACTGCGGCGCACTGCCTCTAGCGCAGGCACTTGATCTGATCGTTGGTCGCGACGAATCAGATGAGTCGAAGGAAACTGTTTTCTCCCATTAAAATTTCGCGTCTATGGGTGACTCTGACTTATCATTGCCGACCACCGTTTCTGTTTTCGTCGCCCTTATTTCCAGCTCCAGGCTGGCAAGCAGAGAATGCGAATGGGATCACAATTTTCCGCCGGGGCGATCGCCGACAACTTCCTAGGGAGGGGGCCTCACCAACAGCATCACACAAACAATTTCCTCATTTGGCCATCTCCATCAAATCCCGGGATCTTTAAGCGGGGCCCCCCCCCCCCCCCAACGCCATCATCATAGGCGGTAACACGCGGCAGAAATGTTTCCCCTAGGCAGGCGAAGCTTTCACATTGTCGGTCGTTGCAACGCGGTCGCCACACGACTAACGTCCAACAAGCCGCGACGCTTCTCGAACTCCCCAGCTCCCCGAGCCTTTCCCCCGAAGCCCACCGCCGCGGAAACGAGAAGAAGAATATACTTTGCTGCCGACAACAAAGTCCTCTTACCATGAACTTCCCGGGATCGTTCGGCGGTGGCGCAATGCTCACCCCCGGCGGCGCGCAAGATCCCAACGTCAAGGCTGTGTGTTTTCTCCCCTTTGCCTCCCATCCCGTCCCACGATCTACGTCTCGAGCATTCATGGAATCCGAATTCAACATCACGAGGAGCGCAATGAAGCTAACCCATTCAAGATGCAAGCCGCAATGGAATCCTGCTTCGGCAAGTCCGTCATGTCCGGCGTGATGGGCTTTGGCATGGGTGGCCTCTTTGGCATGTTCATGGCTTCTGTCAGTCCTCCCCCCTCGATGTGTCCTTCCCGGGCGATAAATAAGAAACAGCATCACATAAACGACATAGTTACCGACACAGATTTCTCCCGTCCGTACTAACGCCTGATCCCCCCCCCCATAGATGTCCTACGACACCCCCTTCGGCACTCCTCTAACCAACAGCGCCGGCCAAACCCTCTCCGCTCTCCCTCTTCGCCAACAACTCAAACACGGCTTTAAAGATATGGGCACGCGATCCTTTTCCATGGCCAAAAACTTTGGCAAAGTCGGGGCGCTCTTCTCGGGAATCGAATGCGGAATCGAGGGCCTGCGTGCCAAGAACGATCTAGGCAACGGTGTCGCGGCCGGGTGTCTGACGGGAGGCATTCTGGCCAAGAATGCGGGGCCGCAGGCCGTGGCCGGGGGTTGTTTGGCCTTTGCGGCGTTCAGTGCTGCTATTGATGCGTGGATGAGGCAGCCCAAGGAGGAGTAGGGTGGTTATCTATATGGGGATGAGGGATCACGAGAGGAATGTACGAGTTGCTGCAGAAGACGGCTTTGGTTGGTTTCACGAACGGCGTTGCGGTCCTTATATCTTGTTCGTGTTTTGTGTAATATTTCTGGATCTTCGTCCTCTTTTTCTTTCAGCTGCACCTTGCATGGAACACGGCGTTGTTCTTTGAGCGCGATTGCGTTTTCTACTCCCCACTTCATGTTGTTGTATCTTGGTGGAATAGAGAGTCAGGCATGCCATCTGGGCCAGCCTGAGCCAACGACTTTTGCTTTGAAGTTTCCTGTATGATATCCAGTATCGAGGGCAGACGCAGACATGACAACGGGCGCATCGGCAAGATAGAGCAAAGCATCCTGCTATCAGCGCCTCACGGTAGCTTGACACGTATATGCTCAAAAAAAAAAAAAAACATGGGTTAAATTTGAAGTTCATTCCATTCAGTGAAGGATTGTTAGCTAGGTCAATTGTAACGAGCAACAGACCAACAAGTGTGATGTGGTCACATTCACACCTCGGGCGGATTTCCATCCATACTTCTTCCAAACAAAGGAAATCCACACAATTTGATGCCCCTTTCGCCCCTTTCTTTCAAAGAAATTTCATACATCGTTTTATTTTCCGTTCCTTCGAATCCTGTTTTCTTCTTCAACATGTGCAAATCACGACTGCTGATACACCTCGAATGACCCAAACTCCCAAAATGCCGTCCCAAATAAATCAGGCTGGTTGGCCACCAAATCGGTACAGGTACTGGGACCTAAAACAACACAACACCCCTGCGTTAATCATTTTCATTCGAACGCATGGAAAACAGACAGGAGAACTTACATCCCGAATGCTCCCAGTTCTCAGAGACCAAATCACCACAAAGATCAATATTGACAACAATAGAGTGATTCTTGAAATGCGCCCCAATGTCGCACTCCGTGCTGGGAAAATCGGCCGAGGCAGCTCCCCATCCAGCCGGATAGGGCTTCTTACTCGTAATATCGTACGGGATCGCACCTCTCGCAAACCGCCACATGCGAATCCCAGCAGCTCTCCACTCCACCGCCATGATGCTACCACCTGCATTGTTTACGGCTGCGCCAAAGGTCGCATCGGGCTCTTTGACGCCGCAGCCTGCATTCTTGTAGGCCTTGTGATGGCAGTCGTCGTGTAGCGAGGGGTTAGTCTGCTTGCGTTCGACGCTCATGGTGCACCCATCCGTGGAGTGGAGGGTCATGGCGTTGCCCTCGTTGCCCTCGTTGATGGACTCGAGAATGTCGATTTCTCCATGCTCGGGCCAGTGGGATGGATCGGTGAGCCATAGTGCCGGCCAGACGCCGCAGGCATACGGAGTGTGCTTGACGTCGAAGATGAAGAGGCCACCGTCGTATGTCTTTTTGGACTCAATACGAGCGGAAAAGCGGCCTGTAGATGCGTCGGGCTTGGTGCCGGGGCCGATGGCTGTGTCGACGCGGAGGACGGCTGTGCTTGGAGTAGCGTATGTGAGATTCTGTACCTTGTGAGCTTGATAGCAGGTGATGATGCTGCTCACAGGACTAACTTACCCGAAAGAGGGCCTCTTCTCTCGGTACATAGTGAACGAAACCATGGGCTAGCATGTGAGTTAGCAAAGAAAAAGGCGGCGATTGTTGCGGGCTACGTGTGCGGTATACTTGGATCGTCGCCCGTTTTGTAGTTGAAATGATCAAAAAAAGATTCCCCAGCATCTGATGCGTGTGTCAGACTCCTTGGTTCACAAAATTCTGTCAACGTCTCTAGGAAATATTCTGTCGTGCGGTACAACGTACAGGTATCCATCAAAGTATACGTCAATGACGGATAATCCGGGTACGAGCTTCCCTCCCTTGTCCGCGCAACGGCCGCGGAAACGACAAGGATGGTGGCCATCATGTTGATGGCGGCAAAGCCGATCCAAACCTTTCGCGTCCAGAATCGGGGGTTCCATCGCGGGTGAGTGAGCGTCGGGTGATGCTCATGACCTCTGCTAAATTCATGTCGATGCTCGTTCTGCGGAGCCACGTCTCGAGTCCGGACGTTCTCATGCATCTTCGAGTCATCCATACTTGGTGTCGGGGCCATGTCGACCCAAATGAAGATTTGTCAACGCAAGGTCGATATCAGGATTCAGAGGCACGGTTCTCTGGCATTCGATTATCTTTTTTAGAATGAGCGTCTGTGTTCCGGTGGTCTTGCTGATTGGTGTAGATGAAGAACAATTAAGAGAGAAGATCGAAGCCCGAAAAGAGCACTCGTCGAGCCACAAAGTGTGCCGTCGAAGAGGGCCGCTGACACTATGGGACAGCTGCCGGCCACCTAACGTTACTCGGGAGCGAACGTGCAACAGTCCCCAGTGTTGTCTCGGGCCGGAATACTATTCTCTATACACAGAATCAAATCTTTGACGGGGCCATCTCTGAGGCACTCCCCAAGATTGTTGATCAAATGCAACTGGCCGTGGTCGCCATCCCACGTTGCCCATGTCCTTGCAGTCTGCATCTGTTCCGTGCCATGACATGACGCACGCCGCACATCATTGCCTGAGTTTGTCTGAGAGCAATACGCAAGATAAGGCGGATACCCATTGGCACCACGCGTTTGCCATGCCATTTTGTCAGTGCGATGCATCGCCAAGTTTGCGCGTTGATCCAACAACAGAGTGTGATTGTCATGAGGCCGTGCGACGGCACACAATGAATGGTTGTGGACTTGGTGTTGCCTGCCGGGAAGAACGCGAGATTAGGGCCGTTCATTGGCTCACATCCGAAGAAGAGTGGTGCGATGGCAAGCGGCACTGCGCCTCGATGGAGACATAAGATCGCCAATGCCGTGTACTGTGTACATACATACCTATGTATCTACCTAGGTACATACCTACGTTAACGTACATATGTAATAACTACCTAATATTTGTGGCTTTTCAAAGTTACCTCGTGGCAGCAGTTGAGGTGAGGAGACGGCACTAGCAGGCTTGTGTTATTTCTGGGGAATCGGGATCAAGAAAGTTAGGGGCTTTGGTTCAACTTTCCACATCGAGCCCGTTGTTCAGCCCGCGGCCTTGTAGATAGCAAGAGGGTTCTTTTCTTGATACATCCTGCCCAGTCAGTATGAATTGTGTGGTCCCGTGCCCTTTCTTATTCTCGGTTGTTGTTTTCCTGCAGTGGTGGACCGTGTAGACGCGTGCATCAAACATTGAAGGCGGAATGGAGTCGAGTCAAAGTACCTAGTTGAGCAGATACTGTGGTGGCCCGTGGGTCAGTGTCCGGCGACGACTCACACACCGTCTCACAACCTCAATTCATTTATTGATTACTCGAGAAGAAGACAGTGCTGAATCCATTCCCCGATTCTCTCTCTTGAGTCTGCATGGAAAGAAACAGGCTCTTTTTTATGAATCAAGCAACGGTACATCTACGTGCTCGATGACTTGAATTCGAGCACGGGGAAGTCCAAGAGATCAGCCAGCCTATCGACCTCGCCGTCTCTTGCATCATAGAGAGTCGCATAACTGAATGACTGATCTCTGACAGTCTGTCAAGTTCAATACCGTGATCATGTCTTTCCCGCGTCCATGACTCCATCCATACCTGCTGCGTAGTCTTGCATCAAACAGAGGGCCGCGGCAACGAGTAAGTCCTCCAACGGGCGGTATGGGAGAGACATTGAGAAGATCCAAGTTTTGCCTTGCCGTGTAGTACAATGTGATTGATGTACGAACGATATATCCTCTCCCACCCCCTTCACTCCAGCGAAAACGTCTTCCCAACCGCCACCGCACAACACACCCACGCGCCCAGATCTGTCGTCAACAGTCTCACCATATTGTACCCCAACCAACGCTGCTGCGCCTCGACGTTCCGATCCCCCGGCTCCGCGCGCTTCCTCTCCAGCGGTCTTCCACCCTCATCATCCATCATGTACTTGATCAGCGGCGCGACTAGCGGTGCAAACAGCAAGTGCCCGACAGCGAAGCTTGCCGCACCCGCATACCACAGCAGCGAGCCCCGTCTCTGCAGCAAATCCTTGTGCCATACTATGGCCCCAACCGAGGCCCACGTGGTGGCGCCGAGGAGCGAAACGACCTGCGTGATGCCCAGGGGGAACATGATACGCCAGTACGTAGGGAGGATGGTATTACTGCGCTGGCCGAGCTCCGGGTGTGTCAAGTAGTTGAGGAACACGTGCTGGTCCCAGGCGTAGACGAGAGACCACGAGGACGAGACGAGTGGTGCGAGGAGAAGGGCTTTGCGGGTGTCGAAGAAGGCCCCGAATGCCATTGTGAGATTCATGGAGACCAAGTCTTTTGGAGCGACATCGGTCGGACCTTGCACCTTGGATGGTAAAAGCGACGAAATTGGATGACCTTGTCGGGGGAGAATGTTGTTATTTATTGGCAAGGCGGGATGAAGAGATGGGGGAAAGCCAATGTTGGCTGGAGGCGACGCGCCCAGCTGGTCAAGGATCAGGGCCAGCAATTATTACCGAGTAGCGGAGCGAGGAAGGCTGGCGATCCCGGATGTTGCTTCTGGGACGTTCTCAGGGCTAATGTCGCAGGGCATATAGGGTAGGGGTATATGCCGCACATCAGAGTGGCCAGACGGCTGCGCCCATTCTTTTTTGTGCGATCGATAGCTAATAACGCCGCATCCGCTGTGGGCCTTTGTGGGCCTTTGTGGGCCTTCGTGGGGTTGTTGGGTTGCAACTTTTGCAACGTGCAACGTTGACGCAACGCTTGGTCCTGATGCTTGGTGGGGCAGCTGACGAAGTCCTGTTGCTTCGTCGTGCACGGAGTAGGTAATCAAGGGTTATCAAATCTGCCTGCAAGCGCAAATTGGCACATGTCTCAGCCGTTCTTCTGCTGGCGCTGAGAATTTGATCGAATAGACACAGAAGGGAGCAAAAGACGTCAAACTCCCATCGTTTGAAGGAGTCCACTTGGCATTTCTATAGACCAATGGCCCGAAACGAAGTATCTCTCGCCTCCAACTCAAAATCACGCCACCAGTCTAGGTACTGTGCCTGGCGACATTTTTTCCATGCAGTGGATAGCTACTCAGCTCCTCCTGTTGCACCCTGTTTCTTATTATTCTGCTCATACAAGAATTTGTAAAGTCAACCGTGCCGACCCGCCCTCCCGTCTATTTCTACAAACGCCCACCTGCCTCCGTTCTCTCTGCCCATCAATCCTCTTCGTCCTCCACGCGCGCCCGTTTTGACTGACGGGACTCCGCTTCCTGTAATCCGTAGCCTCGTTTTGAGGACGAACTCTGATCCACCTCGGAAAGAAACTGGTCCACGTTAAAGGGGTCGACTGTTGGAGCGGCTTCTTTCTGGAACTGCACCGGTCCTTCGCGGGCCTATATTGAGACAAATATGAGTAGTGTATCGTGTGAATGTCATGAAAGAGAAAGACGATGCGTCAAAAAGAAGGTGAGAAAGAGGACAAAGAACGAACAACAACAGGGAAACGAAGAGATGGGGGGGGATTGAGAGGTAAAGAGTCAAGGGATAGCGGTATAGAGGATTACAATGCAAAGCGTTAAGTGCACGAGATGATAGGACCAAATGTATAGCGACAGAAAAGAAGCGAGGCACACGGCCCAGAAAACATACCTCTGCATCCGCCGCACCCTTGAACGTGCCCTTACCAAGCGCCTCCCCAAACCGACTCGTTTTCTGGATCTTGGCCATTTCCTTATCTCCCGCCTCCGGGTCATCCTCCTCCACGTTAGCGCGCGGCCTGTAAATGCTGCTAATGGCATCCTGCGCCGCGAACAACGGCTTATCGTAGTGATTGTCCTCATTAAATCCACTATCAAAGCCGCTAGACTGGTTAAACAGGCGCGAGTCGTACATGGTCTCCTTGGACTGAGTAGGCTTCGCCAGACCCAGGGCAATCTTCTCGGAAATATCCCGACCCTGCTCCCGGGCTAGGACCTGCATGCGGCGCTCGGCACCCATACGGTTCTGCCGGAGCTTCCTTTCTTCGTCCCGTAGCTTTTCTCGCCTGGCCTTCTCGCGCTCACGGATTTCAGCGTCCTCGTCATCGCTGCGAGAGGCTGCTGACCTGGAGTCGCTGTAGCTTCTAGACCGCGAATGTGAATATGACCGTGACCGCGAGTCTCTTGAATCCCTCGAGTCTAGTGACCGTCTTCGCCCGCGCCCTCGCCCGGCAGCAGCTGCGCGCTCTTCTCTGGCTTTTTGGGCCAACGATCGGAGGTTCTCGTCCTTTTGAGCCTTTTCTTTCTCCGCAAGCCGTTGCTGCATGAGCGCTCGCTGTTGGACTTCTTCGCGAGCGTGCCTCTCCGCCATTTTGACGGCTTCCGCAAACTGGGCGTGCTTGTCGTTTATGTTGATGTCCTGCAAGCCACGGCCATCGGCAGCAAGACGCTTGTCCAAGGGGACGGTGAAACCTTTTGGGTTCTTCCAATTGGAGACTGGGGGAGGAATCTTCCACATTTCTTGATCCTCGGCAGTGAGTTTCCGCGGTGGTGAATGCATTACAGGTGGAGGTGGTGAGGGCGGTCCGCGGGGTATCTTTTTGTGTTTAAATTTGGGCGGCTCCAGCGGATCTCGCTGCCGCTCAACAATCTTCATGATACGATCCTGCTTCTTCGAATTATCGCCCATTTGACTGGCAGGCGTATATCGGACAAACGTAGGATCATTCCGCTGTCCAAAATTGATGTTCTTGGGTCGTTGGGCGGCCACAGCGCCACTGACCAGGACTGCGAGAGCGTTCTTCGTCTTTTCGGTCGCCGCGGCTACGGTCTCCTTGTCGGGACGGGAGAGATCGATCTCACCGGCGTCGGCTCGCTGCCGAAGAGGGATCAGGTCTTTGAACGAGGTGTGTATTATTCGATCCTGGCTGTGGCCTTGCCGTGCTATTGCGTCGTATTTGACCTTGCCTTCGCCGTCAACCTGGACCGTCAACGCGTTGCTCGTCGTCGCGCCCTTTTTGCCCATATCGAGGGGGTACTGTGCAACGGGAATTTCGGGAAAAGCGCCGCCATCTCCAAAGTCTTCCTGCGACCGCGGTCGCCATCCTGCGCGCTGGCCATACGGTGGCGGACCGCTTCTCTTGAGGACAATTTGGGTTTCGTCAATTTGGTCGGGCCCGACGACGCGAGGACCTCGTTGCTGCGCCCAGGCTGGTGGTTCTTCCTCCTCGCCCGTGTACTTTGGCTTCGGCAGCGACGCCTGCAATGAGGCCGCGAGCGAGGTCATGGCTGGTGTAAATTGGTTGGAACGGAGGACAAGATTCGACTTGCGGTTACGGATGAAGCAGTTTGTCGTGGAGGGTTGATGTGGACGGGGAAGAATTCCAGATGTGGCGCAACCCCAAGCTCCGGGCTTGTGTGGCTCAGTCTGTCCACTTCGCAACTCCGTCAAGTATGTACCTATGTAGGTATGTATGTAAGCGGTTTACGTCAAGGTAGGAGAACAAACCACATATATTCGTATTCCGTACGCAGTACTACATAGTTACTGGAGTGGGGATTTTAGAAGATGTCGGAATTTGATAGTTAGTAGATATCTTCATCTGAATAAGTATAAATATTTGCGTCCAGAGAGAAACAAACAATATCAAGCGGATTGGGTCAATGCATATGTATCCATACAACAGGCGCTCTGTACTATGTACCGAATGCGCCGCTATTTCTTACTTCGCTATCGCCTCTCACTTCTGTAACTCTCGCAATAGTTTCGCGGCGTGGCTCTCACATCTCGTTCAAGTTGTGCCAAGCTACCAAACGCACCAGCCATATAGGCGCTCTGTGCTACAGCAACAGCTGCAAGGCTGCTAACTCAAGCAATTCGAGGGGCATTCAGCCGATAGGCTACATTTCTTTCTCTTTGTATTACTATTCCATAGCGTGGTTGAGCTCCTAATAAGGATGTAGCTGGGCTTGCCGAGGATTAGTGCGGCTCCAACAACCTTCTCGCTCACCTGCTTTCAAAGTTGTCAACAACATCTTCGCGACTGCGATCCGCAATGGGGTTGCCACGGCCAATTTTTACACAGGGCATCGTATCCATCAATCGCATCATTCATTCCCACATTGACCACCTTTCCCCCTTGATTTCCAACATGCGCCTCGTAATATCCTATACTAGTAGGCAAACGCCTGATAAGCATTTTAAACATAGCCCTTGCGAGCGCCCTAGAAGTTGTCTCCCTTTAGCAGGCGGTCCAAGATCCCTGTAGCAAAAGACCAAACTACATACCTGGAAGAAGAATCGGACGACAAAGACCTGCAAAGCCCCCATACAGACGATTAAGAGAATTTGAATCACGCTGAAATTGACAATTCGAATCTCGGTGCTGTTGACGGTAGCAAAGTTTCGGTTCTCGCGAGTCCTGAAGTACTTTTGATTTCGCGCAATCGTCGACAGCTGGCTAGATATTTTGAATACGGATTTCTCCAGTTCTGAAGTCTGCTCCAAGGTTGTACCAGGCTTCGAGGGCAGCTTTGCAGTTCGATCTTCGTTGTCAACCGAGATTTCAAAGTCGACAAGCTTCTCAGCGAATGTGCTCATCTCGTTGTTGAAGCAGAACGAGTATTCTCCAGCATGCTGCGCATTAAAGACAAAGTCACCCTGGCGTTCCTTTCCACCCTTCAAGATGAGTTTGTTATTGGGACCCTCGACCAGATAGTCGATATCGAACGAACCACCGGATTGGACCTATGAGCGTAAAACACCCGTTAGCTACGGCATTGAAGACGTTCATGACGCGTTACCGAACGGCGCGATCGCGGCATCGTAAACTAAACGGGAGATTTTCGCACGGCAAAGTAAAAGGCAATCTTCTCGTTGTCCTTTTTGGTCTCAGCGTAGAAGCAAGCCTTTTCGTTGGCATCTAGCCTGTACGTCAGGGAGGTCGCGGCGACGTCGGTGATCAGACAGGCAGTTAAGCCCGCTGCTATCGTAGACAACCTCATCGTGTGGGCTCTAATACAAAGTTGTCGCTGTTGTCGCGTGCAACACTGGTAAACAATTCGAGTTATTTGTTAGTATGTAGCAAGGGGGAACATCCGTTCTTTTGTGCACCGTGGCTCCTTGTTGTTAGCGCTGGTCCGCTAGATATCGAGATCGGGCTGAGAATTGCCGCTCCGCAGCGCCGTTCACGCAAAGGGGCCACGCTTCCCGTTCGGCGCCGGATTTTCGCTTGCGCCGGGTCTCCGTGAGCCATCTGCATGACGTGATGTAGATACGTTTCAGGAGCTTGCCGGCAGCTGCATCCTCCTTGTCCATCCCGTGTACATACCGAAATACCGACGTCTTGCATCGCGCTGCATGGTGACGTGTTATGTACATACATTCGATTTGAAGGGTCATGTCCGCGCGGCGCATCTCCATTTTCCTCTTCTGACTTCATCATCTCCCACTAATTCGATTTGTCTTGCGCTTGCCGACCAAATGTCGATCCAATCTGCGATCGCCAAGGGGACTTCGGTCGCCTTGCGCGTGTCCGCCATTTTGTTCTTAAGATTTGTTCGTACACCAGCTTGCGCGAATTTGAAGTTGCTGATTAGACTAATGTTGACTTGTAGTTCCCTGTATGAGAAGCCAGTCGCTTTGACGTCAAACTACTAGTCTAATCGCGTGCAGGCTCATTTTCCATCAATCATTTACGCCCTCTTCGCTATTTACATTCCCTCGTTCTTCGCAAGCTTCTTCGCTGGTCCCGACGTAAAGGTTCCAGATGACGAAATCGATATCACCGTCAAGCAAACGACTATCACCCCTGAAAATCGCCTCCTCACGGAAACAGGACAGGCAACGGGGCCTCAGGTAGTGGCCGAAGAGCTCAATATTCAAGAAAACATCATCCTAGAGGAGAAATGCGAAGCTCCCTGGAAAGTACTTTTCTATGGAGCCCCAAGTCGCGCGCAACCAAAGCTTTCGTTGCTCGGTGTCTTAATCAATGCTCTTCTTGTTGGCTTTACAGTCGACACGCTGTACCGGGCACGTTGGTATCACACGGCTGAGGACCTGTCATTTGTCCGCTTAGGATATGTGTCTCCTAGTGAAGCTCGCTTCCTGATTCGCGAGCCGGACCAGTCGCAGTGGCCAGTGACTTTGCAGATTCGTGTCAAAGGCGCCGAGCCACTGTTAGAAAATGCCGCGTGGCACTCAGTCGTCGACGTCAAGCAGACATGCAATGAGACAGACTTCACTCAGGCGATTACTATGCCGCTTAGATACTCTGACCAGCGCTGGTACGAATGGAAGACATCCAACAATCATACGGGTGAATTTCTCAGCCCTCCCAAGCCTGGCGGCATGCCATCCATGAACGACGGAAAATTTACGTTTCTTTCTACATCTTGCATCCTACCTCGGTTTCCGTATAATCCAATGGATCACGCTCTTGCTATTCCTGGCCTTCGTCATTTAGCGAAAATTCTTCCAGACCTGAGTGCTCAGTTCATGTTGTTTTTGGGGGACTTCATCTATGTTGATGTTCCTGAGCGCTTCGGGAAATCTACCGAGGAGTATCGCATGCAGTACAGGCAGGTCTACGCATCGCCTGATTGGGCACCTGTGGCACAAAATCTGAGCTGGATCCATGTCTTGGACGATCACGAGATATCCAATGACTGGTCCTCCAACAGTACCGGAGTATACAACGCTGCTGTTGGTCCTTGGCACACATATCAAGCTAGCGTCAACCCACCCACCGCCATCATGGCAGGTACAAGAAGTCAGAGACGCAAGGATGCCACCTGGTATGAGTTTATTCAAGGCCCAGCCAGCTTTTTCTTGCTGGACACGAGGAGCTACCGGTCCAGCAACAGCGAGCCGTTTGACATGGAGGGTAAAACCATGCTCGGAGCTGACCAACTGGCTGATTTCCTGGCTTGGTTGGCTCGTCCTGAGCCCAAGGGGGTCAAGTGGAAATTTGTAGCTTCATCCGTTCCATTTACCAAGAACTGGCCGGTGAATGTCCAGGACACCTGGGGTGGCTTCTTGGTGGAGCGAAAGAAGATCCTCAAGGCCATGTGGGACGCTGGCACTCGCGGAAACACCGTTGTCATTCTCTCCGGCGATCGTCACGAGTTCGCAGCCACAAAATTTCCCCCGCCTCCCGACTCAAAGTGGTCCGACTCAGCATCTGTTTACGAATTTTCTACCAGTCCCCTGAACCAATTTGCATCTCCTATTCCCACTTACAAGCAAGTAGACGATGAAGATATCAAGTTAGGGTAAGTTTGCACAGAATCCAACGAAGTTGATTGTGTGCTAACAAAAACGCAGGTACATTCCTTCGGGACATTCCAAGTTTGGCTCATTTACAATTGGCAATGTAGACGGCCAGAGCACGTTGGAATACCGTCTGTACATTGACGGCGTGGCGCGCTGGACGAAGCGAATCGTCCAAACCGGTATTATTGGGGAGTCAAGGAGCGGCGCATCTTTCTGGGACCGAGCCAAACTTTTTTTGACGCCGGCCGGCAGCCCTCACGCTCGAAGTGTTGAGTCGGCATCAAAATAAGTCGAAGCCAGGGGCGTCTTTATGCCAAGGAGGCCATATTCTTGTATATATTTCAGTGTGATACCCCTCGTTTGACTTGTACATTACGGTTCATACCAGAATCCAGGTTCAAGAAACTTCGTGTTGCTCCGGTTGCGGCTCAGCAGCGATATGCGTCCGATTTCAAGTTTTGTATTCTCACCTCATCTGTCTCGTAATGTAGGGAGTTGTTTTTCTGCTTTCTGTTATCAATGACTCAAGAATTCCTTAGTCCGAGAAGAATCATGCTGGCTTTACAAACCTTTTGCATGCATCCGTATTGTATTGCGATCTAGACTTTTGTGATTGTGAACTTGAACGGGACGGGGGGTAACGTGCTTGATAAGCATGCGTCGCACTTTTCAACACACCCTTCATCATTTACATGATAAAATTACCACAACCTATCTGATCAATCAAAAC
>SRPQ01000134.1:0-42746 GCA_018360075.1 Claviceps cyperi
GTGGCTGACCGTCTTCAGGCTGTGATAGATTCCGAGGGATGGTACACGAAGTATTGAGGCAGTCAATTGATTAAGCCTTCATGATTCTACAGACCCTGCTCAATTGCACATTTTTGACATTTTAAATGGCCAGATTGCGAAAGAAGTGAAATAAATAGGTGTGGTGTTTCATTATGGGTCCAATGTAGTGTTGGGCGTTATTTTTCCGCAGGGGCTGTAGGTACTTTTTCCATGCCACATGTATGCGAGTCCAATCACCACACCACGTACGTTGCCTCGCATGTGCTCTATACATGTTGCACCTCTCCCTTACTTTGCACATAGGTACTATGTACGTCTTATTTGTTCGGAGAAGATGACCGACTTTGCTTGTTCCGTAGGTCATGCGATTAATTGCCTGGGAGGCATCGCTGGTTTTTCTTCCCGAGAGAGTTTGCCGTTGCCGGGATTATTACTTCACCAAGAGCTTGATGCGGATAATCGTGTACGATTGAAATAACCTTGCAAAGAAACCGTAGCAAATTGTAAGTACATACAACCTACATGCTCCTTACTCCTTATTGCTGATACTTTCAAAAAGGGGTAACTAGCTTTCGGGGCAAAAGGTATATATGTAAATTTTAACGCAACATGGAGTCATGGATGCATCCACGCATACGCATGAGTCAGGTCGATGAATCGGGCTGGCGTCGGCCCTGGGACAGTGGGAACAAGTCGGGCCGGGGGGCGATCTGACTCATGGGACTCCATCACATCCATGCGCCATGCGGCATGCATATATAATTCATGCAAGTCGGGCGAGACGAGCAAACGGAACAGATTTTTTTCTTCAGAGTAGATTTTACATGCAAGGGAGGGGATTCGAAGTTCCAAGTTCCGCGTGCCGGGTCTCGTACAAACGCCATGGTTTCGGATCGATCCATGTCCGGTGGCATGCAAAGAAAGATGGTTGATGGTGGTGGTGGGCAGAACTGGTTGGGCTGGCTGAGGATGAGCATTTGGTTCAAGTTGACAGCGATCTGCAATGCACACCAAACGTGTTGGGAGTCGGGAGTCAGGACTGGCGACTCTGGGAGAAGTTGGAAATTGGGACAGGAGTTCACAGGAGTTCACAGGACTCCAGGGGGAAGGGCAGAAAGAACAGTCTGGTCTGTTGTTTGCGGACCTTGTTTGCCGTGCCGAGGGAAGGATGAAGACGAGTACGGAGGAGGAGCAGGATGCTGGTTTACCACCGCAGGCCCCGCAGTGGCAGTGGCTTTGAGGGGGAAAGGCAGATGGTGATCATTTAGGCGATTCGGCATCATCACGTGCATACGAATATGTATGTCCGAATAGTTCAATGCGCAAGTCCGAGCCAATATGCAATCCAACGCGCATGCAGGCAACAGTCCAACAGTCCAAGTGTCTATAATAAACATGACATGTAACCCGTCAGTCCAATGCGCCACATCGCTTGCTATCGCTAGGCGCCCGCAGGTAGAGACATGCCTACACAGTGCGTGTATGCATGTGCGGCCTCCTCAAGCGCAAAGACGGCGCTTCCATGCATCAGTGCCACTATTCGTACATGTACGCAGTATGTATGTATCCCTTTGATTCCTTTGGCTGTTCAGAGGCTCAGTCAGCTGGCTCAGTCAGCTGGCCAACGCGGGTGCAACCCTAAGCAACAGGATGCTGGTGCAAAGCGTGCAAGCTGGCGGCCGAGTCCGAGACCCGGAGCGAGGCATTAGCGAGCGGTCGTAAGCGGTGGGTGACGCGGCACGAGATGCGGCCAAGACGGTTGGTTGGTGTCGCTACGCCGACTTGAATAATAATAATAGGAAAACCCGCACTGGCGATGCCAATGGCAGTGCAGCATGCGGGGACTGGAGAGCCCTGTGGGTTGTTCATGCGGCGGGTTTGCGGTTACGTATGCATGTACATAGCCTCATAGGTACGTATTTGTGGCTAGTGAGCCGTCCGTACTACTAAATCGGCGGCGGCGGGCGCGTGCCGATTGTCCAGTCCGCCACGGTTCCACGGTTGGCCAAACTGCGTTTATAGTTCGGACCAACCACGGAAACATATCCAACTAGAGTTAAACCTCGATATAACGATATCGCCCAGTTCGCCTCAAAGCCATCGTTAAATCGACGTATCGTTCAGGTGAGGGTCACGTGGTCACATGGCGCACATACCCTATCTGGGGACGCTGGATTTTTTTGGCAAGCACAAACCTCATGCTACGGCACGTATGTGGTCAGAAAACAAAGATAGATATCAAATCTCTTGATTCCTGTTTTTTTTATTAATTGTATGATACACCATTCATATTTTTCTAACGTTCAATGGTGGTGCACCGAGAAGGTACAGCAGGACATGGGTGTGTTTGTATGTCTGTACATACTCGCATTCAAAATGCACACAAAACCTACTGCACATTGGTGATGTTGGATCTGCGGACTGCATACAAAATTCATGCTGCTGGAAAGTCGAAAATATAGACATCTGTATGTGTACATCATTCTTGAATTGTGATTTGGGTCGCAATAGACTCAAAATGGGGGCGAAAGATTTGTGCGCGATGACCTCGTTATAACGATATCGGCGATTTTTTGGACCCAAACTGTATCGGCTTCGTTCTAGCGAGGATTTATCGTTAGTTGTTAGGCAAAACCAAATGTTCAGCCCAGACCTATCGTTTCAGAGAGGTTATCGGCTAGGTGAGGATCGTTATATCGAGGTCTGACTGTATGAAGTTAGGTATTCGTAGATGGCAGTTCCGGACCAAAAGAAACATTCAACGAACATGGCGAGCCCGACGTCTCATGTTGGCCGGGGACAGACGAGGGCAGCGCGAAACGCGATGACGGGGCTGGCGAAGCGCCCTTTGCAGCTTTGCTTGGTTTGCCGTTTGCCGTTTACCGTTTACCAGCGCCGCACAGGCACGCAGCGCTAGCGCCTTGCCCCTGCAGCACCCTACAGAGGGTACCACAGTCTGTGATTGGTGGAGGGAGGCCGCCGCGCTGTGTGTTTCAGTATGCTGGCTTGCCCACTGTGACCAGGCCAGGGTCGAGTTAGGTACCTACTCCGTACCTGTAGTGGGCCAGGGCTACCTAGTGTACCTACCTACCTATGTACATATGTACAATGTGCGTGTTATGCACAGCGCAAGGCATCGCTTGAAGCGGGCGGAGGAGCAACACGAGGTGAAATCTAACTCACCAACGGCAGGCAACTGGGGGTGCACCTTGTACAATGTAAGGACATGCATGGCCTTGTAAGATGTGGCCGACGAGATTCCTGTGGCAGGCGGTGCCGCGTATTTAGATATCCGCATTCCCGTCCGGGCCAACTTGTGACTTCTTCTTCCTGTCCAGCCCTCGTCTCTCTGGTCTTCACTTGACACTCACTCCTTCTTCTGTTCAGGCACTGTCGCGGCCTCTGTGTTCCGTTGACGGATCCGGCTCGCCTTTGTTCTCTGCCGTTCAGTCCCTCGGACTGCGTTTACTTTATCGACTGCCTCTTGTTTCAATTCACATTCTTCATTCTTGGTCCCTCCTTCAGACCATCCCAACCTCTCTATCCCTTCTATTACATAGAGTCTCGACGTCATTGGCATTTGTCTTGACCCCTCCCTCTTTCGGAACAACGCAGTCACTCCTTCCAGCGACTCTGAACAGAGCTCAGCTCCTCCTCAGCTCCAAACTCATATATACTGAAACCCTCCTTTGCACTCGCTCGCCGAGTCGACTTGTGCTTCATTCAGCTTGGTGCTTCCTCCTCACCTTCTCTCAACTTCTCCTATCAACGTTCCTTGCATCTCTTCTGCTCTTGCTCATCTGACGCTGCCGTGCCGGTCACGCAGTGATTCAGAGAGGTCCGCCGCCAACTTGCCCGACAAGGTCACTCCTTCACCCTTTTCGAGCACTCGACACTTCTCACAAGATGCGCTTCACGAATCGCTTGGTGGCCGTTGGTGGTGCCATACTGGTTGCTGCCACAGCTGCTCAGGCTGGATACCAACTCGAGACGACATACGACACCACCAACTTCTTCGAGAGCTTTGACTTCTTCACCGGCCAAGATCCCACCGAGGGCTTCGTCGAATATGTGAATGGCGAAACCGCGAGCAAGGAAGGCCTGGCCCATTATGACAAGGGTGCCATCTATATGGGCGTCGACACCAAGACGATGCACCCTGTCAACGGCCGCAAGTCGGTCCGTGTCACATCGCACAAGACATTTACACGCGGCCTGATCATTGCCGACATCGCCCACATGCCCGGTAGCACCTGCGGAACATGGCCTGCCTTTTGGATGTTCGGCCCCGAGTGGCCAGGAAACGGCGAGATTGACATTGTCGAAGGCGTCAACGCCCAGACAAAGAACTCAGTCACTCTGCACACCAAAGCTGGCTGCCATATTTCCAACCACGGTACGCTCGCCTCGACCAAGTTTGCTTCGTCCGACTGTGGTGCTGTGGGCACTTCAGCTGGATGCGGCCAGCACACTGCCGACAACCAGAACTATGGCGATGGCTTCAACGCCATTGGTGGTGGTGTCTATGCTACCGAGTGGACCTCGAATCACATTGCCGTCTGGTTCTTCCCTCGCCACAAGATTCCCCAGGACATTGATGCCGAAAACCCGGATCCCACCACTTGGGGATCGCCCGTGGCTCGATTTGTAGGCGGACCCTCGTGCGCCATTGACAATCATTTCAGCAATCACCAGATCGTCATTGACACCACCTTTTGTGGCGATTGGGCCGGGGACCAAAATGTCTGGGGCTCAGATGCCGAATGCTCTGCCCTGGCCAAAACCTGCAAGGACTATGTATCGGCCAATCCTTCTCACTTTGCTGACTCATATTGGCTCGTGAACTCGATCAAGGTCTATGAGCAGGGCACTGGCAATTACAACCACCCCATGAAACCTCTGCCTTCTGCGACTCGGACCAGGACATCCGCGAAGCCTAAGGGAACCTCGCCACCAGACAACAAACTACCTCACCTCCCTGTACAGCCATCGCAAAGCATGGCCATGAAGGCGGCTGTCCAACCGCAACCTAACAACAAGGGGTTAGAGAACGGCCAAGTTTGGAACGGCAAGCCTCAGTCAGAGACCCATACACCATCATCAACACCAACGCCAACACCGCCGCCGCCGCCGCCGCCGCCAACGCCAAAGCCAGCATCATCGTCATCAGCAGCAGCAGCAGCAGCACCACCACCACCACCACCACCACCACCACCACCACCACCACCGCCGCCGCCAACGCCAAAGCCAGCATCATCGTCATCAGCAACACCTCCTCCACCCTCATCAACACCACCGCCTCCTCCTCCTCCACCCCCCGCTCAAATAAAACCGCCTGCTCAACCTCAGACTACACCTGAACCGATCTCGGAGCCCGACGATTCCTGGGAAGGTCAGGTGTGGAACGGCATGGGCTGGGGTGCCTAGAGACGCAGTGAGCGCAAGGCCTCGTCGCTTGAAGGCTAGGCGCGAGCGCGCTGAGCTTGTTGAGTTTGAGGCGGAGAGAAAGGCCAAGTCAAGCAGCAGCTTAAGCGAGGATATGGAGGAATGGGCGGGAACCAAAAACAACTTACTTTACTCTCGTTTTCTCGTTGAACTCCAAGCATAACGGCACTGCTTGAGGGTGATGGAGCCTGATGGCATGATGATGTGGCCGATGTGGTGGATTGATTCTGCTTCTCACCGTGCCATTTTAACGATAGATCTTTCTCATGATATAGCGGAACCACGCTGACCTTTTCATTGTATATATACATACCTAGCCAATTGACTTTGCTTTGCACATGCATTCACCTACCTACCTACCCATGATGGCCACTACCTAGACTCTAGTACATGGATGATGGGACACGCCGCACCCATTCGCGTGGATGCCATCTATCTACCCGCCACTCACCCGGGGATCAGCCCCACACGCCCTAAGATGCCCAAAACTGGGACGCAAGAGCGTTCAATACACAACAACAACAACTGCGATACCATCCTCCAATGGGTGCGCCGATGTTACCTTGATGCTGCCGAGGACCAATGAAAAGGCGGCGCGGCGCAGGCAGACGCGACGCGTCAATCCGGCACCCCCAATCACATGTGTCATGCCTAATGATAACCCTTGCGGCAATGTCCAGCAGCAAGCACCATTCGTTATACGTCACCGATGACAAACCACTATTGTGTCTCGCCCAAATGGTCCACGACGTCTAGTACAAATCCAGCATATAAAGTCATCTTAGTTTTCCCATCTAGTTTCATCGCCAACTCTGTTATTATTCATCACTACGAGGCAATCCACCTGTCCAATTTCTCCATATTCACAAACGAGTCCTCCTCTTTGCTCCTCCGTCCAACGTGTCCTTAAACCTTTTTCCGCCACCATGAGTTTCCTAGGTCTTGATCTGAGCTCGAATCTGAGCTACTTTACTGTATGTACTACGTCCCGACTTCCCTTTCGTGTATTATCCTACCGAGAAAAGGTGGCAATGGCTGGCAGCTTGGGAGAGCTATGTGCGCTTCTTTCTGTCATTGGCTTAATGCTGCTGTGGTGCTTTCCAATGATTGGCGTTCGTCACTGGATGGATGGATGGATAGAGAGGCTAATGAGGGCGTGGGGTAACTAGGTGCCTGCTGTTTTCATAACGGCGTGCTTCCTCCCGCATACGTATGCGGTTGCGAAATCGGGGCCTGTATATGATAATGCGAATCCGAGGGGTTGGAGGGATGCGGTTGGGGGGGCGGATATGGATAAATCAGTAAGTTGGAGGTTTTTTTTGCCACGTTACGTTTGGGTTTTCAACTTGAGCTTTGTTTGTTCGTGGGTTGGTTTCTGTTTTAGTTTTTCTTTCTTGGTCTGTGTGTTGTATCTCATCTTTCATGGCTTCACACTGGTCGCTTTGTTTGGTGTATCCTGGACTTCCATCTCGGTCTCCATCTTGGCCATGGTCACATCTTGGTCACATCTTGCGCATTCTGCTTGAGTTTATGCCCTAGTTCAACCGTGGAATCCTCAAAAGCCAAATACTAAAAACTACACCCAGCTCCAACAGCGCCTCCTCCGCGCAAAAAGCGCTTCAGAAAATGGCTTCGAATCGCTGGGCTTCTATGCTGGTGGCGTCATCGCCGCGAACCAAGCTGGCGTTCCTGTCGCGACCGTCAATGCCCTCACGCTGGGCTACCTCGCCTGCCGACTTGCCTTTGTGTTTGCGTATATTGAACTTGGGGCGAATCGCCGCTTGGCTGGCGTGAGGAGCTTGTTGTGGGCGGTGAGCACAGGGCTGTGTATTACTTTGTGGGTGAAGGCTGGGTATAAGGCATGAGCGCGTGAGTTGGGGGTTTGGTGCTGGAGGTGTATGAGCTCAGGGTTGTTGGGGCCTAGATTGGAGGGTATAAGTTAGCCTACGGTCTTCGGGGCATGCCATGCATACATGAGTCGAAGGGCATGAGCCCGCTGCTCGCAGCTCTGGTCGAACTTAGTAACCATAGCGGCAATGAAGGGTGCGACTTCGGATGAGGTGCGACTTGTCTTGCTCTTGCTGTATGTTGTGAGTGTGCTACTTGTTCGAGGGGTTCAAGGTGTATGGTAGCTAATGGAGGGCTCAGGGCACGGCAACATGTTGATGGCTCCTTCTTTTACTTCTCGACCTATAGATACTAGACTCAAAGCGAAATCTGCCATGTCTGGTCTACCTAAACCATCGCTCTTACATGACCAGACCTACATTCTACAGTGTTCAACATCATTTTTTTCATCATCGTTTGTATAACCCCCCATCTTTCCAGCCAAAATCATCGGCCATACACCCACCCCCGACGTCTCGACTCTCCAACGCAACTTGTCCACCAAAAGTAATAACAACATCTCACAACTACATGAACTAGCCGCCTCAAACATGCCTTACCTCAAGACCACCATCACCGTCCTCACCCCCCTCATCGCCATGACCTTCGCCTTAGTACCCCCACCCAATATCATTGACCGAAACGCCCCCTTGGCCGCGTGCACGCCTCCTTCGGAAAGCACCCCTACCGAGGAGAATAATCAGGGCTCCTCTTCCACCTTTGCGACTGTTACCCCCGCTGCCGTTCTCGAAATAGAGGTCGACGGGGAGCGCAAGAGCTGCGATTACGCATTTTGCGATGAGAGGGGAACGAGTTGGTGTTTTTACTGGCATGGGGTTACGGCGTATGATGTGAGCAGGGGGGCTAGTCCGGCTGAGACGAAGGTTCCGATTGGGCCTTGTGGTGGGAATTGAGGGATGGGCGCTGAGAGTGATGAGATGAGAAGCGGTGTCTTACGAGACATGGGATACTGAAAAGTTGTGGGTGCGGAGAAGTGGGGGACTGGCGATGGAGGCTTGGATGCGGGAGACTGGAGTTGGACAAGAACAAAAAGACCTGAAAGGGCTGAAAGGGAGGCGGGTTGGATGGTGATGGATACAGGACTTGATCCGGGGGGGGGTCTTTACTCTTATTCCTACTCTCTATCTTTATGGGCTGATCATGCTTTGCTACCTGTTTCGAGTAAGTATAATGCATGGCTTAGGACGTGAATATACATTACTGTCATTCGTCATGGCGGCGTGATACTTCGATACTGGACTGCACAAGCATGGGGCATTTAATGGTGATGGTGACTGTGGCTCGATCGTTGCCTTTTCAAATGTCTCATATAACTTGTATACACATATATGCATACTTGCATCGTAAAAGCCAACCAAAGGTCATCCATCCATCGTCTTTCCAACTCCCGCCCCGAGAGCAGCCAGACCCCGTCCCTGCCTCTCCCCATTGTCAACCTTCAGTTTCATCATGACATCATGACTAACCTCGCAGTGTCAGCCTCAGTCTTCGGAGATGAGGTCGAGGGGTTTCGCAAAAGCTGTGGAAACGCCATCTGCGACGAGAGTATGACAAGTCGGTGGAATGTGATGGGGTGTCGGCGCCGAGTAACGATGAGGTGAGAGGTAGTCAGCTGACAAGGCATATATAATGAAGGTCTCGTAGGACATTTGAAAAAGAACAAGAGAACTGGCCTTGAAAGGGAAAAGTTGGAATGAATGGTGCATCCATCCTATTCTCACTTTTACTTGCGGCTTGTGCCTTTCCTTTCCTTTATCCTCCTCCATCGTCATGGACTGACTAATGAATGGGCTGAACATGCTCTACTGCATACCTCGAGGAAGGCTCCCGACATGGCCGATATTCATTCTGATGCCCTGAATGCTTCGATACTGTATCTGCATATGCCTTCTGGTGGAACAATAATGCATGGTGTGCTCGTGACTGTACTGCAGAAGAAGGCTTCACAGTACCATGTTCCAGTAGTGCACACACACGTATATGTGAGCACTTGCATCCTAACAATGCGTATAGATGTCGTCTACGGAAGTATATGTCCTGACTCACGCCCCGACAACAAGCCCCTTCCCAGTCCCTCCCCATCATCTTCCTCCCGATACCCACCCCCACCACCCTCGCGCTTACACGTCCCATCGTCAATCTTGAGCGCAAACACACACGCTACGAGGACGAAGATTCCCCCGAGAGCCATGACAGTTGCGAAGCTGTGATCGCCGGGCATGCCGCGCGGTTTCTGAATCAGTTTGAAGACGAGGCTGGAGCCGAGGGTGGCAATCATTTGGGGAACGGCGATGGCCATATTGTGGATGCCCAGAATGACACCGGCTTGGTCGTGGGGTTCTTGGGCTGGGTTTCTCTCGAGGTCTGGTTCCTCTTGCTGCTGCTGCTGCTCTTGCTGTTGTTCTTGGAGGCCGTGGTGTGAAGAAGACGGAGAAGGAGAAGAAGCATCCGCGTCATGGAGAAGTATCTGTCGTGGCGCCATATCTTTGAGCCTTCCCGCCCGGGCCACAACATCACGACGACTGATTTCTGCGCTGATTATGGCCCACGGAGCCCAGAGGGTCATGGCCCAGGTGATCCCCGCCAACGCAATAAGGACCGTGGCAGCGGAGACGGATCGCACGAGCACGGTGCAAAACATGGAGCCAGCGAATAAGAACAGGGAGCCGAGCCATGCTCTTCGCAGGGTGAAGCCTGGTATTCGCAAAAAATCAAGAGGTGACTGTTTTGTACGAGCTACGGAGGCGGGCGTGGTGCTGGTCTGCTGTCCATTCGCCGCCGTCGCCGCAGAGACAGGCACGGGGGGTGGGGTATTGTCAAAAGTCGGAGCAATAAAAAAAGGCAGAAAAACGTTTGTCACGAGACTGACGATGGAGTTGACTAGGAGGGCAAACGTGCCGATGCGGGTAGCTTTTTCGTACAGGGCGTCGAGCTCGTCTGGCTTCATATTTGGGTTCCTTTCCAGAAACGGCTGGGCGTAGATCTCGCCAATGTACGAGGACGTGTAGAACAAGAGAGGGAAGAAGCCGACCCAGGCAAAGAACTGGACCTGGCACACGCGCTTCGTCTGCGGGGGCAGTCGCTTGATGGAGTGCAGGATGTTGAAGAAAAAGGACAAGATGCTCGGTGTCTTCTTCGCGAGCGAGCCGTCCAACTGGGGGTTCCTCTCGTGAACAAAGACTGCGCTGAGGGCGACGGTGGCTGCGAGGCCGATGCTTGCGAGCGCGCAGAGGATCTTGAATTGGTTGTCGCCCAGGAACCACAGGTAGGTGTGTAGTTTGACGAAGCCGGCGAAATATCCCAGAATGTTGCCAAAGCCTGTGACACGGCTGGCCATGGCGTTGGCCTCCTCTTGTTGATGCGCGGGGGCGCAGTCCACGATCAGGGCGCGAATGGCCGCCTGGACGGTGTTGATGGCGATGTCGAGAACGTAGATGCCCACGACGGCCGCTGTGATGATAACGATCCTGACGCCTTGGGACTCGGGATCGGCTCCGAAGAGGCCTAGGATCCCGCCCACGAGTTCCCGGGTCCAGCCCAGGAACAGTAGGCCCACGACCGTGGCCACGGTGCCGCCCACCATGAACGGTCGGCGCTTTCCCCAGCGAGAGCGGCAGTTGTCGCTCACGATGCCCACATAGGGTACTACCAGAGTGCCCGTCAAGGGGCCCGCCATCCAGACCAGCGCCATGAGCGATTTGCTCAGTCCAAGAGACAGTAGGTACGGCGACCCGTTGGACAGCTCGACTGCCCAAGCCATCTGCAAGCCGGCGATGCTGATGGTCAGCGCAAGAATATACCATAGACCTTTGGTCTCTTGGCTTGTGTCGACTTCTTCGCCGGACCCAGAGGCAACGCGAGTTCGTGTACCCCCAGACTCTGCGTTCGAATCCTCATCATCGCTCAGCAGGGGCGAATCCTCAGTCGAATCTGCCACACTCGCATCTGTGTTCTCCGCACTGGTCCTCTTCGCTGGACCATCCGGGGAGGTCTTTGTGTGTAATTTGGAAACAGGGTCGGCGACCGCATCGGTGGGACTTTCTAGATATTTTTGCGTGGCTCGCCGCCCGCCGTGGGCGTCTTTCCCTGGCGAAGAAGCCATCATCATCGTCCGCCGACGCGGAGAGACAGCTTTACCTCCTGCGCCCGCGTACTTATAAATCGTGCTTTGGGGCTCGACGGTCCGGATGGCCCCAAATTGGTGTTCAAAAATCGAAATCGTGAAGGTCGGTGAGCTCCTGGACTGTGGCGCGCAGACGTTTTTGGAGATAGCTCCAAAGGGATGAAACAGCTCAAGCCGCCGAGCACGGGCAGCTTATCATGTGCAAGGCAGTTCCATGGACGCGACAAGAAGCAAGGCGATGTAGTCACGCCTCGAGATCATGAAGTCGACGCGTGCGTCGGCGGGGTGGACTGAGTAATGGGAGACCTTATTTTTCATCCCAAGAACTGATTGATTTTCACCCCAAACTACCTAAAACGGAATAGTGTGATGTAGCACAGCCAATGGTGGTTGGTGCACTATGTAGTTGACCTCATCTCACTTTGTACCTTTGTCGTCGTCCCGCTGAGGCCGTGCTGGAAAGGACATGGGCTCAAAAATGAAGCCTCAATACTGGACGACACACGTATGACGAATTATGATACTTTTCATGGAACATGGGAGCGCTGAAAAGAAGCTGTCTTGGGTCGGGTTGGCTATACAAATCTCTAGGTAATTTGGGGTGAAAATTAATCAGCTCTTGGGGTGGAAAATAAGGTCTCCCAGTGGTCAGTGGTCACACGCTGCTGGTTGCTGACACCAGTGCCACGACTCACGAGTCTTGCGGTTTCTGAAACTGCCTGCCTTATCAGCCGCGCGGCCAGACCTCGTGAGTCGTGAGTTGTGCATCCTATCATTGGCTTAGGTCAGCATGTGCGTCTCAAGTTTCAACAAGCTCTCGTCCAATCAACGCAACACTATTTTGTCAGAACCCACCCTCTGGCGTTACATCCACTCCTGAGTCCTGAGTCCTGACATCCAGTTCTCACCGCTCGGCACCGTGATAAATAGGTACCTTATGTTCCGTGTTTCACCGTTCGAACAAGACCGAACTTCGGTCTCTGTGGGATTCCGTTCGCAACGCTTCGTACTCCATGAACAATCACTTGCTTTCGCGATACCCCGCCTCCCGACGCCCCAGGATGCGAATGACACTTCAGCTGTGATTGGCCTCTCGAGCAGAGCAGGGGGCTTGCCACGGGGATTCAACCATCCCCGTGCCGTCACTGCCGCAAAATGGGCAACAAGGACGTCATGTACCTGCACATTCTGTGCTGCTGATACTTATGACGTATGTAGCCTCGCTTTACGGAGTACAATGTTGGTCCGGACGAGTGATTTTCTGGCATTCTTCCGGGCCCACCCACGTCCCCGCTCCCAGTCTTCGGAACCAATGGAAAAGCTGCTGAGGTGTTTCCCCTGGTCCCGGTAGTAGGTACATGTCTACGGAGTACCTACGCAGATCATAGAGCCGTTTACCTAGGTACCTACGGAGTACATTAGACATATTTCTGGCAGGCATCGTTGCGCTGATAATGTAGACATATATGTAGCTATGTATTCCGTAGGTAGTTCTGGTTGGAAGCATTTGTCTGCTTTGCTTCAACACTAAACTAGACAGTACGCGCTCCGTTGGAGCTCCGATAGTGGCTGGGAGTTGAGTCAGATGGCAGAGTAGGCACCTACTGAGTACTGACTGACTTTAGACAGACAAGTATGTAGGCATTGGAATCCTGCGTCTTGCGCCGTGCGTGCGTTGCCAGCCAGACAACGCATCCTCGTTTTTTGCCGCTTGCTGACTGCACAACCTAGACGAAAGCATTGTCCCCTGCTGCCGCGATGGTGGCTAGTCGGGTAAACGGTAAACCAGATTGTGATGAAGGAATGAAGGGAGAGATGCTCGGAAACCAACATTTTCTTTGTTTTCTTCATGTTTTCCCTTCCTATCATCCTATTTAAGTTTAGTTCTACTCCGTATTTCCTCCGTTTGGCTACATTAATAGAGGTGTTCTCTCAGGGGCTAGTTGAGTCGAATTGAGTACCTACAGAAGTCGTTCTTTCTTTTTCACAGATGTTTGAGAACCGGCGAGAGTCGCCATTGTCTATTTGCCCAGTTAGAATCGCTCAGGAGTCAACTAGGTACGGAGTATCTATGCACATAATGCGTCTTGTGGCTTTTGCCTTTGCCTTGTCTTGCCACTTGTGCCTGCCTGTCTTGTGCCGCGGTCAGAACAGTGGGCCCCGTCATGGCAGCGCCAGGAGTCAATGAATCAACGGCTGGGTGCGAAGGGATCGCTAGTGCAGCCTCAGGCAGGTTTTGGGGGACTCCAGCCTCTCAGCGTGACGACTCTGGCGAGGACTCCGACCAGCTCCAAGCTGGGAGAAGTCAAACCATTTGCCGTCGGGCATTATCGCTCGGAGTCGCCCTGAGCTGAGTTTGTCCTCGCGAAGCAATACTCCGTCAAAGCAAAAGCAGGCCTGGACTGGACTGGATTGCCTGGTCTGGATTGTTTGGATTGTCCAATCAGATAAACTGAGGGAAAAAACACATGACAACAAACGATAGATCCCTCCGGGGTAAATAGTCTAGGAACACACATACCTACTCCGTACATACGTAGGTACATACGTAGGTACCTACTAGCCGCCAATGATCGAGTTTCATGCACCCCACCGAACTCTCTAGACAATGACCCTTGCCAGACTCCGCACTCCACATCTTCTCCTCGCGGCTCCAGCACGAGATGGGCCGAAAAGGTGTCGCCGCCAGGTAAAATAGTGCCTGTTTCCTCCGTACACATCCCTTCTCTTCTCCTTTTGGGGCCCGCTAATTACTAAATTAACACGCTGCGCGACTCTGCTGTGGGTTGGTGTCGTGCAGATCGTCCATGGTCCCTTTAAAGTGCTAGATCTGCCCTCTCCCCAGCACATGCGTTTTGCGGTGACTCCTCTACAAGTGCGACATAACACTACCCCAACATCCGTCCCATTTAAGTTACAACGGCCGTTTTCCGCGAATTCTTTTGTTCCAGAAGAAGAAAAATTTAAAAACGGAGAACATCAACGAACACGCAAGTCCCGAACAAAAAAAGGGGAAAGTCAGAATAGAGAAAACACCATAAACTTCCACAAACTTCAACTCTTGTTTCTCTCCAACTCACACCGGTTTTGCCCACAATGGCCATCCGCGAACGATTTCGACGCGTACTGCGCATGTCTGACAGTTCAGACGCCATCTCCAAGACGGGGAGCAACAACACCTCAACAGCAACGACGACCACAAGCGCCACGAGCATGTCATCTTCCTCACATAAGTCCACCACAAGCAGCGGCAAGCTCGCCAGAACATTCACTTGGGGCCGACGATCAAAAGACGAGGCGGAAAAGAAGGCCGAAAAGGTGGCCGCCAAGAGCAGCAACAAGCACAAGAAGACCAAGAAGATGCACCCCAGCCAGAGGCCGCTCACGCTGCAGAATCTCAAGCACCAGGAGATGCTCAGCCATTTCACAATGACCTTCGGGGCCAGCGATCCAGACCAGATTGAATCGCTCAGCTTCATCGGCGTCAGTCCGTGTTGTACACGCGCACCGAGTCTGTCGATAGACAGGGCCGACATGACGGACATGGCCGACACTATCAGCTCATCGTTGGCGGACGTGCCGAACCTGAGCCTGAACTCGGACCGAGATTGAGCGTTGCGCTTTGCAGAGAAGCTAGTTTGCGCGCTAAGCCGGAACTCGACCCTATTGCGATGGAGGTGTTTGGAACAAAGGACACACACCCCAACGGCTTGGCTGGAAACCGCAAAAGACAAATGGCGCGGGACTCACCGCGCTTATTTTTCCGCTGCCACATGATGATGTCGCAGTCGCCATGCGCTAAGGAGGCCGCCATTGAGCAAGAGACCGCCACTCCATTGACCAATGGATGGCACCGGTCTCTTTGATGACTGATGTTGCATCCGCCATTCCTTCATCGCGGGGTCCCAACACTACCCACACTCACGCATAACCACCTTCGCATACACATTCACGCACACGCTTTTATGAGAGATCGAGCCATGCCATTAATGACTACCAATCTCTGCAGCAGTTCCCCTTAGGAACCCTCACATTCTGCATTTTACACATATCACATCATTTACAAGTGCTTCTCATCACAATGCACGATAATTCACGACTAGCAAGATCATGGAAATGGCGTGCTCAATATAAGCACATTTTATGCATCAGCGTTTGCGGGCCAGGGGCCGGGCAGGTTACGGAAAAAATGACCATCTACGGGGCGTCAGGAGCGTCAATCATTTTAAACGGCCTACATATTCTACTGCTTCATGCAATGCAGGTGCTCGCGTGAAGTTGGGAATGCATGGCGTAGACGACAAATTAGATAATAATGACAAATACGAGTATTCATTTACATTTGGTTCGCGGCGTGCGCTTGTTTGTGAAGGCTGTCAAAAGGGGGGCTGGACGTGATTGACTCTCACCTCTGTAACCTGTTCGTAATGGTGGTGAGTAGCTGCTCGGGTCGTCTCAGGTTGACAGCTATCTATGTGCGCATATGCACACAAACAATACATTCACGTTTGTGACCGCACAACCTCAAAAGGCGTCGAGCAACGTTATTCTGACCAACAATCTCTACAGCGTATCCGCTTAGGGCTTTTCAGCCTTTTACACCTTCACATCAGTCGCGGGCGCTTCCAATAATGCGCAATCATTCACGATGCAGCAAGATCAATGCTCGGCACAGAGATATCTTGTGCATCATGATTCGCTGACCACAGACAAGAGACTATTCAGGGGCGTCAGGGGCATCACGCACATGCATGCTTCGATACTGACGCTCGCATGAGACGGCAATGCGTGGAGTCGACGACAAACTAGATTCTAATGACCGTTCACTGTACACATGTCGACTTGGCCCAACGCTGTGCTTCTCTTGTGAAGCTTGTCAAGAGAGAGTTAGACGTGGTCCATTCAGCATGCTCCCGAGATCGACTCATCCACACCTCTTCTACTCATGATTCATGGCTTGTACACAGCGGCATTCTTCCATGTATGTATGGTCTATTGATCAAGTGTCGCGACTGCGTGCGAATGTACATTCAGTGAGAAGTACATGAAAGTCGGCGCAACCAAAACCCGCCGCCGCTGGCTAAGATCGTGCGAACTTCACTACACGTCAGGAAGGAGCTATCATTCATCAACGACCGTGGGGCGGACACTCACGCACAACATCGCAAGCACCGCCACCTGTAGCGGCTGGCTGGCAGAATCACAGCGCCTACCATCTCGGAGACCAACTGCCAACTGCATCTAGGTCGACATTGAAAATGGAAAATAAACTGCCCGGCCTGTTCTCTTTCTTCAGTGAGCTTGCTTCCTGCAAAGACACACCCCGCGAGACGTCTTACACGAGAGAGCGTCGCTCGCCTCACGACCATGTCGAACAGCAAATCCTTCTTCGTCTTAAAGGCCAAGGCTATACCAGTGCGTTACGGACTCTCTCGGAACATCCAGACGCTGCTCCAAGGCCTCGACAGCTACCACTCTGGCAGCGTGGATGATTCCGAGCTCGGACGGCTGGTTCGTTTGAGCCCTCGACGGCGAGCAGCAGTCGCAAACACCATCACGAAATGCGCAAACATACTCAAGAAAGACCCTTTAGAGGTCAAAACGTGCGTAGACATTATAGAAATGTGCACAGAGATCTTAGAAATTGCAGGTCAGAACCTTATTCCATAGCCCGTTCTGAAGAAGATCCTTGCACTCACTTACATGCTAGTGCAGATAGGCAAACATCCACAGAATGCTTTCCCTTTATGAAACTTCCCATGGAGATTCGAGAGCGGACAATGGACCTCATGATTGACAACACTTTCCGGAGTCAGACCATCGTGCCAGCAACGAAAGCCGTTGCGTGTAGATGTCCCAAGTACGACCGGGACCACGTCTTCCAAACGTCACAGATGAAGTCCGTTCCGAACCTGCTGGGCAAGGCACTGGGTGAAGAATTCTACCGATCTTTTTTTCGAAAGAAAAGGTTCCGGTTCAGGTGCGCGTGTGAGCTTCTCGTGCACCTCACCAACAACGCTCATCTGAGAGAGCATGTCCGCCATATTGTGGTTCACTGGTGTGGTCCCAAGGCCGCTGAAGCATTCAGTGCTATACCCAAGTGCCTCCGACTGGAGGCTCTGTCGATCAACTTGTCAAAATCGACTTTGATGCATTTGAACGAGCGTGCGGAGATGATGAGGACGTATTTTCCGATTGCGTACCGGAATGTTCGAATGTCGGATATTTTGGGCATTGATGAGCTGTTGGACATTCGCGGCTTACGAGAAGTTAACGTCTTCCATATCCAGCCGAAGAGTACTTCACATAGTGTTGAAATGGACAGGGCTTGTCTGTGGGAGATGTTGACCCGTAGGCTTACTTTACCACAGGCTGTAAATCATGCTCTGAACGACGGACTGCGGCAATTCGGAAACTGACAGGCAACAGCCCTCAATATAGCAACGACGGTAACGGCCAGATACCCCTTTAATTTTCGAGCAGACGTGGACTGGCTCAAGGAATCATGGATGATGGAATGTAGTCATTGGCGGACTTCTGCTTCTATGGCATAACGTTTTGTAGGGCAATTCGTGAGCGGCTCAAGAAAACAAACAGGCTTGCGTGAAATGTAAAATGCAATGAGTTGAAAACTAATGACAAATGGAGTGCCCAGTTATGGTGACATAAACTACGCTGGAACCAACACTGGAGATATGGCCAAAATGTAACAACAGATAAATTACGAGAGCCTCCATTCAGTGAAAGTCACTTAAAAGGTTTCGTACTCAAAAAGCGTTGTCGAGTTTCTCTTGTCTTATAGTCTCACACCGAAGCGTGAGCAGCCGGCTCAAGGTCAGTCCTGGTGATGGCTGAGCGAGCTATGGCAAAAGACGACGGCGAAGAATGAACTACCTACCCGTGTCAGGCACAGGAACCTACCGTACGTGCACATGTGCTGCACTTGAGAGCATTATGGCAATGATTTTGCCCGGCCACACCATCTCAATGCTATGCAGACTCTTGGATGTTCTGACACATGGCTCTAATACCACTGCGGTCGGGTATACAAGCAAGAACTATGAGTCGCTTCATAGAGCTGTGCCTTGGGAACGCTGAGTTGCGTTTCTGTATGTTTGATCAAGTCCGGCATCGATAACTTGCCCAACGCATCACATGCACTTAGTCGACGTGAAAACTTGACGTTGGAGTCAGCAGAACCGCGAGAACTTTAGACTCCATAAAGGTTTTCGATGCAGCCCACACTAACCAATCAAGTCGTACTGAGCCAACTGGACCGACTGGACCACGTGACTGGTATTTTGGTGTGCGAAGCATCGACATTTGCCCTACTCGTGCCCCCACAGGCCCGAAATTTCCACTACGTTAAGCGAGCGCAGACCAACCCTTCCGCCTTCTTCACTTCAACCCGTTCACCGAGCATATTCGAGCAACACGGCAACGACCGATCATAGTTGCCCATCATGTCGCTCGTTTCGGGAGAGAAGACGAACTTCCAGTTCGTAAGTAACTGCCTTACCTAGTCCCTCACGGCGATGGTCTCGACGCCTGTACCAGCCCTCCTGCAGCGCTCCGTCGCTCGAAGCAGACGTCCTCAACATGGGCGTCATCAAAGCGAAACCCTTCGTCTTTCACCCACTCAATACTGTATCAATCGGCTCGAGACTAATGATTGCGGCACACTAGATCTTGCGTCTTCTGAACACCAATGTCGATGGCAAGCAAAAGGTCATGTACGCCTTGACCAAGATCAAGGGTGTCGGTCGCCGATACTCCAACCTGGTCTGCAAGAAGGCTGATGTCGACCTGAACAAGCGGTACGAACAAACCCCAACATCCTTAACCCCCGGAATCTGTGCTTTTTTAGGCTTGATTGCCGGACTTGTGGTCGCCAGTCGCATCAGGTCTACGTGAATTACGGCTACTTGGAAGGCAGAGACAAAGAAAGACACAAACAGAAGAAGAAGAATCTAACACAGTCCGACACAGCGCCGGTGAACTTACTTCCGAAGAGCTTGAGCGAATCGTCACCATCATCCAGAACCCCACCCAGTACAAGATTCCCTCATGGTTCCTCAACAGACAGCGCGACATTGTTGACGGCAAGGACTCTCAAATCCTGGCCAACGGCGTCGACTCCAAGCTCCGTGATGACCTCGAGCGCTTGAAGAAGATCCGTGCCCACCGTGGTCTCCGTCACTACTGGGGTCTCCGTGTTCGTGGCCAGCACACCAAGACGACTGGTCGTCGCGGCCGAACCGTCGGTGTCTCCAAGAAGAAGGGTGGTTAAATCAACTGCACGACGATATTACCGCACAGGGAGTTGGGGGCAGGAGGAAAGAGGGGTGGAAACCGGGAAAACGGCGTGTCTCTCTCACAATGACAAAGGAAATCCTTGTGATGTGGGGGTCTTCTTTTTCGTTTTGGTGTATGCGTGTTGTGTCTTGAGGGGCACGGCTAGGCATAGCTGTGCTCTCGTACGGAGTGACGAATTTTCAACCAAAAGAAAAAATAACCATCAAAACAAGAGATGTGTCCAGGCTGTGACTCTGTGCTGTGACATTGCAGAAACCATACCACAAGAACTTTGGTTTGTCAACGAGGACTCTATCTCGCAAGTGCCCGCATTTGGCACCAGGCCGACCGAGGCGTTCTATGTATGTCTATTGCGGTCTGCTTGAGCGCGCTTTGTACATCTACCTCTTTCCTCGTTTCAGTCAAAGTTTCCGGCCGTCAGTCTCTTGATCATTGTCTACCCTCCTCCCTTTCATTTCAACACATGCCTTTCGCTCATCCTTGATCACTACATGCACCGCCGATGAGGCTCACTGTAGTGCTCGAAGACGCATCATTATCCCATGCAGCAAGGCAACAAGTTCATCATGTCCAAATGGTCATTACTCATTTATACTTTCACTTTCCATCGGCATCTATTCTTCATGCGTGACCGCCATATCCAGCACCTCCACCCGTCCCTGACCCCTCGTTTCATTGCCGATAAAATCCGACAAGGCCTTGAACGCGCCCGGCTCGACAAACCCAACTACTTCCCATTCCGAGCCCATCACATCCTGCGTCTCCACCTGCTCTATATACCCCACGATCTTGTCCTTGACAGTCCCTGCCGCGGCCTTTGGTGTTGAGCCATCCTCCTCCTTGGCAGCTCCCTTGTTCCCAGCCGGCTTGGCAGCCTGCTTCAGCACACTCGTCGGACAAGACACGCGCAATCTCATCCTCGCTCTCGCCAAAGGAATGGGCTGACTAGCAATCAGCGCCTTCATAGCCTCCAGCGCCTGACTCTTGGCGCTCTTCGTCGTAACCACCCCAGTCCAATTGTGCTCCTTGGGTTTCGCAGCCGCGGCCGCGGGCTTTCCCTCATCTTCACCATGATTCACAGCCTCGTTCCCTCCCCCCGTAGCCGGCGTGACCGCTCCGCTCCCACTCTTATCCTTGTCCTTATCGCCCCCAGCATGCCCATGAGCCTGCGAGCTCAACATATCGAGCGCCTTCTCAATCATGCCACTCGTATACACTCGCTTCGTCCTCGGATCGACCAATTTACTCGCCACTATATCAATCACCTCATTATGTACGCGCTCCAGCTGCGCTGCCCGCTCCTTCTCGCCGACCTGCAGCTCGCCCTTTTTTAAAATCTCCAGCACAATGTCGTTGGTGGCCTTGCCTTTCCCAAAGGCCTTTTCGAGATCCTCCCGCGGGGCGGTCTGTCCCTTGGAGACGTTGAGGAAGACGTTTGGGATTTGGAGGACGTTGTCGAGGTCTGTTTCTATGCCGGATCGATATTCCATGACTTTGTTTTTGTAGCAGGCGATTTCGAAGCGTTTCTTGCCTTTTTTGAGACGTACGAGGGACACGTTTGTGAGCTTGATTTGGTTGGAGGGTTGTTGGATTTGAGGCATGGTGGGCTAGTTGGTTTGTGTTGTGTTGTGTTGTGTGTGGGTGTCGATGAGGGTTTGCGCTTGGGGAAAAGTCGAAGACGCGAAACTGAGATGATGTCGGGAAATTTCTTTGTTTAGTAGACGGAGAAGCGCGGGGAAGTATGTACGGCAGATAGAAGAAATCTCTTGCTGGGGATTTGGTATCAAAGAATGCAAGAAAGGCGTAAAAAGGAATCGGGTCAGGATAGGTGGGCGCTTTTTAGAATGTCTCGCGGCAAAAAGACGAGGAGGTTGCGAGTGTGACCAAGAAATGATGTCGACGGCGGGGCACCAGACGAGATTTCGATGTTCACCCGGCAGGACCCTTCCCTGGCTTCTGGTTGGGTTTGAGCCCAATTCTGAAGTGAAGCCCCGCCAATGGCCCTCCGCCGTTGAAATTCTTGGACGCCCCCCATTGGACGTTGGATCACTTCGAGTGACTCGACATACCTATGTATCAACAATCTCAAAGCATCCAGAACTTTGAAAACTCACGAGGGAGTCACGCCACGCATTCCGCAATTGTGTCAGTAATTCTGACTATCTCCCTCCTCGTCGTCCAGAAACTCACTCATTGCCCCCACAAACACCATGGCCTCTGTTCCAGACGCAGCGGCTCCAAGTGTTGATGTAGCAGCCCAGGATGCGGCATCTTCAAAGCAAGACGTCAACCCCTGGTCGGTATCCGGCGAGGTCGGTGAGGATGGCAAAGTCAAGGCCATTGACTACCGCAAGCTCATTGACGAGTTTGGCACCAGCGCCATCGATGAGGCTCTGCTGCAGCGCTGGGAAAAGGTCACCGGCACGAGGCCTCACAGGTTCATGCGCCGAGGCATCTTCTTCAGCCACCGCGACCTGAACATGATTCTTGATCGTTATGAAAAGGTGCGTGAGATGTTTGAATTGTTTTGGAGGCCTTGCGGTGCATTTTACGCCCAGACACGTTGTGATAAGTTACTAATTGGCCACATGACTGTATCGTTGTTTTGACGGCACTTAGAACGAGCCTTTTTACCTCTATACTGGCCGTGGGCCAAGTAGTGATAGCATGCATATCGGCCACACTCAAGTCTTTGACTTTGTAAAGTAAGACTTCCAAGAGCTCACAAGAGCAAGATCTCGTGCTGACTCGTGTGCACTAGGTGGCTGCAGGACACTTTGGACGTTCCTTTGCTTGTCATGTTGACAGATGGTGAGACGACACTCGCCCCAGTTTACGGCACACCACAGGCCATAGCAGTGTTGACCGTCCATTTTTTCCTCGGTTATTGCTTATAGATGAAAAGTACCTGTTTTCCGAGAAGCGGACTGTAGAGGAAGTCATTGGGTACAGCCGGACCAACGCTATGGACATTATCGCCACTGGATTTGACCCCAAGAAGACATTCATCTTTTCAGATTTCGCTTACGTCGGCGGCGCCTTTTACAAGAACATTGTCCGCTTTGCAAAGAGAGTGACGTTCAATACAGCCAAGGCGATTTTCGGTTTCGACGGAAGGTATAGTCATCCCCTCGACTGCTGCTCCTCTGCTGGTCCCCAGCGGGAGATACCTCAAGCTATACATCTACTGAATACTGACCGACCTTTGGACAGCTCAAATATTGGCAAGATTCACTTCGCTAGCATTCAAGGCGCAACCTCGTTTGCCTCTTCATTCCCGCACATCTTTGGCGAGGATGAAAAGAAGACGGCCAAGATTCCCTGCTTGATTCCCTGTGCCATTGACCAGGATCCGTACTTCCGCTTGACGAGAGATTGTGCATCGGGCCTCAAGTTTGCCAAGCCAGCTCTGGTCCACATGCGATTTCTCGATGCCTTGCAAGGGCCCGGATCGAAAATGTCGGCCAGTGATGACAATTCTGCCATTTTTCTGAATGACTCTGCCAAGCAGATCAAGACAAAGATTAACAAATACGCCTTCTCGGGAGGCCGTGAAACCCTAGAGGAGCATCGCGAGAGGGGCGGTAATGCGGACGTGGACGTGGCGTACCAGTACCTGACGTTCTTCATGGAAGATGATGAAGTAAGTCGACTTGGCTAGGAAGGCTGGTCCTATATGAATGTATGTGCGTGCGTGTGCATAGCATGACTAACGGGCCCAAAACTAGGAGTTGAAGAAGATCAAGGACGACTACACCAGCGGCAAGCTGCTCACGGGTGAGGTAAGTACACATCGTCTGGCATCGGCTCCCCTGCATCCGAGTTGAAGCTTTTCTAACAGCAACTATGCACAGCTGAAATCCATCTGCATCGACTATGTGCAGAAATACGTGGCTACTTTCCAAGAGCGGCGCTCTAAAGTGACAGACGCTGTGGTGGACGAGTTTATGTCGGTGCGTCCCCTCGAATGGACAGGAAACCCAAACGTGCCAAGAGCAGACCTTGTCGCTGCGGCGGCACCCAATCACTCAAGCGAAGAGACGGCTTCTGCTGCAGCAGATGCTTCCGCAGCACCAGGCGAAATGAGCAAAAACCAAATGAAGAGGCTTCTTAAGGAGCAGCAAACGGCAGCCAAGAAGGCAGCCAAGGAAAAGGAGAAGGAAGCAGCAGCAGCAGCAGCGAATGGAAGCAGTGCAGCGTAGGAGAAATTCGAAACAACAGAAACAGCGAATGTACATACTTTAGTCCGGGTTCGTAGCCGAATACCTACATAGAAAGCAAGATACGTTCTCGGCGTCAAGAGACATCTCGATCCCATGGGGCGTCGCTGAAGGAGGTGATTTGCCTGGTGATGTATCGGTAATTCGTGGCACGAGAGCCAATGAATGCCCCGCGAAAGCGCGACTAGAATTCGAAACCGACTCCATAACGTTACTTGCCTGCATCTGCCTTTTTCATGCACTTTGATGCAAGGGCAGGCAGTCATAGGCACGGGGAACCGCTTTGCTTAAACGTCAAGGGGGAAGGGGGAAGGGGGAACGCGATTCGTCGAGGTGCTTCTAGATATTGAACCCGGCTTACCGGTTAATGCTATGCGTCCTTGTGGCGCACGCATATGACCCAATCAATCAGATTCGATTTCTCGTATTTTTTTTTGTGGTGATATCATACAAGCCCATCTACCCAAGGTAGTTAGATAGTACATACAGGACGGAAGAGCACCTGAACAATGAACAAGGAACAAGGCACTAGGTAAACTTGAGCTCAGGGATAAGTGGCGCTGTACTGCGCTCAGAGATGAGTGGCGATGCTTTTCTCTCCGCGGGACTCATCAGATGCAAACTCCTTGTTTTCCCCCTTGGTGATCATGTATATACACATGTATCATGTATGTAGCCCATCGCATCATGATGCGCAGTTCCGACTTCTCCGGCCGGCGCACAATGCGCTGCAGCCTGCCCCTGTCGTGGGACACATGGCCACCCCGCGCTCACGATTCCCGGGGCTTCCCAAAAGAGGCGCAAAATATGTATGTACATATCACGAAAGTCTTTTCTGCGCTGTAACTTGTCGGGACCTCGATTCGATCTCCCTGGTGGGCATGATTGCCGAAACCCCTGGCTGGCCTCGGGACAATGAATCAAGATGCCGGAAACACAGCAGACTCGAAATCCCGAGGATGGAACAATGGGTGGATATTAACCCCCCACCGTGGCGGCTTTGTTCCTGTTGTCTTGATGGGTTGTGGTTTGTCGAGCAGACGCCCCCGTTGGGCGTTCACCTTTCCGGTCGTTCGTTCGGCGGTTAAGGACCTTGGGGGAATGGAGGCGGCGGAACGGACCAAGTTGTCTGCCTAGTTGGGATCCGTTCAAGTGGCATGAACAGGCTGGGTTCTGTTTGGAGAGATAGCCACGCTCGAGTTGTTTGGTTTGGGGAGGTAGGGATATTGTCGCAGGGTATATAGGGGTATATACCGCACATCCGAGTGGCCAGACGGCTGCGCCCATTCTTTTGTGCGATATATACGCGAGTGTGCGTGCATGCATATGTAGAACGGCATGTTCTGTTGCTATTCCGGTCTTGTGGTGCGTTCGATGGTCTGGAGGTTTTTACGTGTATATTTAGTTTTCTGACTCTTTTCTCTTGAGTCTTCTTCCTTTGTTTCTCGAACTTTTTCTTTATTTACTTCGTCATTCCTTCTGTGTTTCTCTTCTGCTTCTTGACTTGCTTCCGCGTTTGCTTCTTCATTTGCTTCATATCATTATATACTTCACCTTGTTATATTTTCTTCATTTCTTGTATATACAATGAAGCTCCACGTCGTCAGCTGGCTGATCCACGTGAGCATCGCATCAGCCGCCGTCTTTGGTAGAGGGGGAGCAGCAAAGGAGCTGCAGCATCGGCAAAACACGACGGCAACAGAACAGCAATCCCAAAACGCGACGTATCCCAAAAACTGGGCCGTGGCCATGTACAACAGCTTCGATACCATCGATGTCTTCGGGCCAATCGATGTGCTCTTCTACCTGTCCATGAGCAAGCAGCTCAATCTCAGCTTCGTGGCCGAGTCCATGGACCCCTTGTGGATGCGCCCTACCTCAAAAGCTTTCAACAAACAGGGCTCCCGCTTCGCCGCATCCACCAACCCTACCCATACGTTTAACAAGCCGCCGCAGGATATCGACGTGCTGCTTGTTCCAGGCGGTCCTGGCATGAGACACGAAAATATCTCACGGTCTGCCATCGATTTCATCCGCAAGACGTACCCTCGCGTCAAGTATCTGTTGACCGTCTGCACGGGCGCAGGGCTGGCTGCTTCGGCAGGCGTCTTGGATGGCAAGCGGGCGACGACCAACAAGGCTTCGTGGAAGGATATCGTGGCCATGGGACCCAAGGTGAAGTGGGTGTCGCCGGCGAAGTGGACAGTCGATGGGAACATCTGGACATCATCGGGAGTATGTTTCTTCTTATAATCCTTTTACCCCATGTTCGTGTGTCTGTATCGGTGTCCATGTTTGTGTGCGCCGGACACGGCACATTCGCATTGCGCAGTGCTAACTCGGCAACAAGGTGACGTCCGGGCTTGATCTCATCTTCGAATTCGTCGACGTCATGTACTCCAAGGAGTTGTCGCTCCAGATCCAGGCCAGCATCGAGTATCAGAGAGCCACAGACGCATGCGACGATCCGTGGGCAGCCGTACACAAAGTGCCGCCCACTGGAGACTGCCGCGCTTGATTTCGAGGCTGGTCCGCGAAATTCTGCGAGAAGTGCCTAGCTTCTTCGGGATATATGTAAGTCGAGACGAGGGATCATGGGAGGCCATCAGGATCGTTTCACTTTCTTTATCGTGCCGGCATGATTGTCGCACAAGCTGGGTTGCTGGCTCGGTTGTACATAGTAGCGCTAGCGCGTGTGTCCGACTGTCCGTCCTTGCGAGGATGGCAATAATGTTCGCAAAAAAAAATAGATATGTTTCCGGCTATGTTTTGTTGCCTCACTTGTCTTTGATTTGCTGGGTAGGAGAGGCAGCAGCCTCGTGAGCATCGATAACTGCCATGATGTCATGAGGCACGAGAAAGATAAGCCGGCTGACCCTTGCCGTGATAGCCTCATTGGGAAGATGGGGAAAGAGCGGGTACATGAGCCGTTTATGAGCCGTATTGCTCCATTGTTGATCCGGTGAGGCCAATGCAGGTACCTGGACTACCTGGTCTCTCTGGTATAACATTATGTAGCGACTAGGTAGCCGGTTGCTAGGCGGGGTTGCGTCACGTTCCTGCGCTTCCGCGGCCGCTTTGCCCGCAGGAGTTCATTTGAGCTCTAAACTCATTCAACTCTTTGCATCCATCCTTCACGCTCCAGCCCTTTCGCCTTTCCTTATCCATTTTTAGAAAAGCCAGGGAAATCACAGAACAGAAAAGAAGCACACGTATATTGCATTGCCTCCCTGCTGTTGTTCCCGCCCAGCAGCCCGTTGTCCACGATGCGGCTGTCCACGTCTGCCCTCGTGCTTGGCGCCGCCTCATCCGCCGTCGCCCTGCACGACCAAAAGGTTCTTGGCAAGCCCTCGAAGCTGCCTTTTGGCATCGATCTTGACAGTCTTGGTCATGTCGACTTCGACAGCTGGACCAAGCCTCTGAAGGAGGCCTACGGTGAAGCCTCGGCTGAAGCCAAAGGCATCTGGAATGAACTATCCATGCTTGCGCCCGATGCCGTAGAGGCTTTTAAGAAGCACCTCGTTAATGCCAAGCCCAAGAAGCACACGAAAGTGCCCGACAGCAAATGGGACCATGTCGTTAAAGGCACCGAAGTGCAGTCCCTCTGGGTTGAAAATGACAAGGGCGAGTCCCACCGCAAGGTCGGTGGCAAGCTTGACAACTACAGTCTCCGTGCCAAGAAGGTCGATCCCGCCAAGCTAGGTGTCGACAAGGTCAAGCAGTATAGCGGCTACCTGGATGATGACGAGAATGACAAGCATCTGTTCTACTGTGAGTGCGGGAACGTGGCCATTGTGATTGACCATGACTCATGAGTCGAGGCAGCAAAGGAGCACAACGTCTAACTGCGGCATGTAGGGTTCTTCGAGTCGCGCAACGATCCCAAAAACGATCCCGTGGTCCTCTGGCTCAACGGCGGCCCAGGTTGTTCGTCGCTCACCGGTCTTTTCATGGAGCTCGGCCCGGCTTCGATCAACAAGAAGGTCGAGCTTGTCCACAACCCTTCCTCATGGAATGCCAATGCTTCCGTCATCTTCCTCGACCAGCCTGTCAATGTTGGCTACTCGTATGGAAGTGGCTCTGTCAGCAACACTGTTGCTGCCGGCAAGGACATCTATGCCCTCCTCACCCTCTTCTTTCACCAGTTCCCCGAGTACGCCACGCAGGACTTCCATATTGCCGGCGAGTCTTATGCCGGGCACTACATTCCTGTCTTCACCTCGGAGATTCTATCGCACAAACAGCGAAACATCAACCTAAAAAGCGTGTTGATTGGAAACGGCTTGACCGATGGCTATACCCAGTATGAGCACTACCGTCCCATGGCCTGTGGTGATGGCGGTTATCCTGCTGTCCTGGACGAGGCCGCCTGCCAAAGCCTGGACAACGCCCTTCCCCGCTGCCAATCCATGATCGAGTCTTGCTATAAGAGCGAGAGCGCCTGGACCTGCGTGCCCGCCAGTATCTACTGTAATAACGCCATGATTGGTCCTTATCAGCGGAGCGGCCGCAACCCCTACGATGTTCGCCGCGATTGCAAGGGAAGCAGCCTTTGCTACGAGGAACTTGAGTGGATTAGTCAGTGGCTGAACAAGCCCGACGTCATGGAAGCTCTCGGTGCCGAGGTTGACAGCTACGACAGCTGCAACTTTGATATCAACCGCAACTTTTTGTTCCAGGGCGACTGGATGAAGCCATACTTCAGACTGGTTCCCAAGATTCTCGATCAAATCCCTGTTCTCATTTATGCTGGCGATGCTGACTTTATCTGCAACTGGCTGGGTAACCAGGCTTGGACCAACAAGCTTGAGTGGTCCGGTCATGACGGCTTCAAGAAAGCCGAGAGCAAGGGTATCAGTGTCGCTTCCGGCAAGGGCGGCAAGGATGCCAAGGAATATGGCAACTTCAAGTCTCACGGCAACTTGACATTTCTTCAGATCTACAAGGCTGGTCACATGACGCCCTTTGACCAGCCCGAGGCCTCGCTCGACTTCCTCAACCGGTGGATGTCTGGTACCCTGAAGGCGTAAGCCACGCATCTGACTTGCACTGCCTTGGAGATGGGGCATGAAATGAGAGAGTGTGGATCACGGTCAACCCTATGCTGCATGTCTTCCACCTAAATCTGTATGTAGCGCACATGATATTATTGAATTTGTGAATGAGTTTAGTTTTCGTGCTGTGTTGTTGAAGTGATGTGGATGAGAGCGCTAATGACCAACATCATCTAGCTGTAGACTAATGACGGGACAAGGCATTTGTAGTGTTTTGCCGCTTCTTATGTTGTTGTCGTTGTGTTACCTATTGCATTGTACTCTGAAATATGTACCGGAGTGTCATGACCATAGTCTCATCGTTTAGCGGCATAACCATGTCGACATGTTCACATTTGGGGCAAAACAAATACCCTTTCTGCTTTGCCTGCTGTCCTCTTCCTGGTCTCTACGTACACAAGTCACACACAAATGACAGAAAGTAATCCAACATGATGTATAGACAAGACAGACCGTAGACATGCTTGACTGAGTTAGAGGACAAATTGACAATACACCTACTGACACGAATCGAGACGTCTCATGCCCCTCAACCTTATGCTCTGCTACCCTATGTCCTTGATGCGATGCGCGAAGCTCGTGAGTCGATAGTCTGTAATTCTACGCCACATATCTTTCACCGACTTTGACAATCCGTCAAATGGACTCTTCACCGCCTCTGAGGCGATGCTCAACATGCAAAAAGAACCTTCTTGCCGTTGCCGACTTCCCTCTGAAGAGGATGCCTTCTACGGCTGACGAGGAGTGTGCGAGGACTCACGCGTGCGCAATGTAACACGTCTGCTACTTTTTTATACGTACACCTATTTCGCCAAGTGAACGACCTCAGCTTGAGGAGACAATCACCAGAGCATCAAGTGCACGCGCGCAATTTGACCAGACACTCCCCGCGACGGGAAGAAAAAGGATACATACCTGTTCTATTTGCAGCACGCACCAACGCTTGCCCTCGAGAATTTCTGCTACATCAAGAGAGTCTTTCCTCTTCAAGACTTTCAGAGTTTTTTTTTTTTTTTTTTAAAAAAAAAAAAAAGAAAGAAAAAAGAAAGAGAAGGACTATGGGGAGAAGATGGGATAGTTAAGTCGAGTTGAATACATAGAGCCATGTGTTGTTTGGTGATTTCTTTCGGCACTCCGCGTGGTATCGCCGTTGTCTACATGACGTTTTATCTTCTCATTTGCTTCTTCACGACACATTTGGGATACTGTAGCCCCGGATGATGATGACACGATAGATACGCTTAATGGAGTAAATTCACGTTATGAGGATAACGTCTTATTTTATTGACGCGAAGCTCGTGAGCATGTACATAGTTCTGTTCTTGGGGCGGAAATTTGTTGGGACCGAGGACCTCTGGTTTGGTTGTGGAATTCTCCATTCGGGGGGGTGTGGGAAGAGTGGAGACACTGGAGAGCGCTGTTAAGCCTGTAACTTGTGTGTAGAGTACTCCGTGCCTATCCCTTGCTTATTTCCTGGTATGTATGTACCTAACCCTCTTGAATTACATACCTCAGTACCTGTACCTGTGCTGGCGCGATAACTTTCATTTTCTTGGCTGTTCCTTTCCGCCGCACAAAACTACTCTGTACTCCTTACGCACTGTTAGATCTTCGTCCGGGATTCTGCGAGGTCACCGGAGCTTGGCAAAGATGCTTCAATGTGCCTCACGTACTTCGTACAAATCTATTTTACTCGAGACTGCAGGATGACTGCAGGATGATTGCAAGAACATCTACAACTCGGCTCAAGCCCAGCCGACATACGAATTGGTATGTAAATGCTCCGTGAGTCCTTAGAAATCGTGCTTTCACAGGGCCGTGTGTGCTGTGCAGCGGATGTGGTCTTGCTGTCCCCAACAAAATGGAAACCCGAAGAACCCTGCTTTATGGTCCCGAATCCACGTATGTAATTTTAGCGTCACGATACTCCGTAGTGCCGGCATTGTGTGAAAAGCGGAGGGCGATGAAGCCTCGGCTGTCAGTTGAGCGGACTTGGACAAGTCTCTGAAAAGCGTCATCTTCTGCGACCCCCTCTACTGTAAGCACGATGTTGCTTGCTGCCGCCGGTTGGACAGAGTCGAGCAAACAAGCCTTGACTGGCCTTCTGTCGAGGCTTCGCAGAACGATGCGGTGTGACCGTCCCGACCGTCCACAGACTGTTTTCCATGAAACTCCTCCCCGCGTGTCTCGCCCAGGAATATGTATGTACATATGTACCTACCTAGGTAGCTAGCTACCTGGATGCCGGGAACGAGAGGAGAAGGCCAGGGGAACAACCGCAACGCCAAGGGAACTTGTTGTGGCGCTGTGCGTCTCAAGTTCTCAACAACCTCGGTGCAGGTTTATCTAGAAGGCGCGGGAAGGCACACGACCAACCCGCTTGCTTGTGTTGTTGATTAAGGGACGTTGCATCGAGGCTTCGGGCTGCAGAGCGGTAGGGAAACAGGATGCCAAGACGACATCAATGCCCATGCCGATGCCAGATGTCAGACGTCAAGTGCAGCATGAGATAAGCCGCAAGCATGAGCATCCAGAGCATGAAGGCATTGAGGCGATCATACATATACATACATATCATATATGTATCTAGATTTACCTACGGACCGGACTATGTACATACACGTCAGGAACAAAGGACCTGCTCTTGCCTCTTTCAAGACCCCAATGCAACTTTGAGATAGGTAGGTACGCATCCCACTGCTTTGACTACGCGCACGCCCTTGCTTAGACCGTCCCGTCCCTGCCTACCCCCCCCGGCAAGAGAAGCTGGGTGGCCGGGGTCTGGCGAAGACATCCCAACTGAAAGTAATAATTGCAGCCCAGAAAAAAAAAAAAAGACAAGAGAAGCCATCACCTCTCCCCTGACCCTTCCCAACTTTCCTGCTTCTGGAGGCTGTGGTCTTCCGGTTGCTCAGGGGATTCTCGCTACTCAAAAGGACAGGCCAGCTGAGATTGTGCCACGACGCGAGCGCAAACTATTCGTCCCCTCCTGGAATCCTGCATATTCGACACACCTGGAGTGCAAAAATATTGAATACAGAATAACACAAAGAATCGGCTAGCCTTCAGCATGTCCGCCCTTCAAGCCTACCTGATGGCTTCCATACCGGACGCCAGTCTCTTCGTCTTTCCTCCGACCGACGAACCGACAGCGCTATCGCCGACCGCGCAACCCATCTCCATCATGCGACCGTTCAACATCCCCGACTCGGTGTACCAGGCCGCTCTGGACCCTAAGGTGCCTTTGACGATTGCGGCCCTTTACGCCGTAACAGCCAAGGCTCTCAACATGTTCAATGCCTCTAGGAATAAGAAGCCATGGGCCATTAGCAAGACAAGAGTCTTCTTCGCCTTTGTTGTCCTACACAATGTCTTTCTGGCCGTCTACTCAGCATGGACTTTTTGGGGCATGCTGGGCACCATGCGGCGCAGCATAGTGAGTCCCTTTGGGCCTGCTGGTGTGGCAGCTTCTGCAGACAGCGTATGCCGTCTTCACGGGCCGTCTGGACTGGGCAGCTCCCTGTACTTCAACGATACGTCCGGACAATGGGAGAGCGCGGATCCGACGACTCTGGCCAGCAGCCTCGTCGGTAGCCAACCAAGCAACACGCAACCGGGACGCATCTGGAACGAAGGTCTCAACTACTACGGCTGGATCTTTTACCTAAGCAAGTTCTACGAGGTGCTGGATACGTTCATCATTCTCGCCAAGGGCAAGTTCAGCTCGACGCTGCAGACCTACCACCATGCCGGTGCGATGCTCTGCATGTGGGCTGGCATGCGCTTCATGTCGGCGCCCATCTGGGTCTTCACCCTGGTCAACTCCTTCATCCACGCCCTCATGTATACCTACTATACTCTGACGGCCTTTTCTATCCGGGTGCCTCTCGTCATCAAGCGATCCTTGACGACGATGCAAATCACCCAATTCATCGTGGGAGCCTCGTATGCCATTCTGCACTCCTTTGTGACGTATGTTGCTCCCGTCACCGTGACCAGAGTTGCAACCGAAGCCGATGACCTACCCGTCGGCGCCGCTGCCGATGCTATAAACCCGGCTGCCGCTGGCGTGTTAGATCTGCTGAAGAGTTTCATCTTTGGTGGTGGTGCTGCGTCCGCATCCAAATCCGTCGTTGCCTCTGGTCGTACCGCCCCTAAGTCCTCCCTCATCACCGAGACAATCTACGTTGCGCAGCCATGCATCACGACAGCAAACGAGACCTTTGCCATTTGGCTTAACGTCCTATATCTGGCGCCTCTGACCTACCTGTTTGTCAGCTTCTTCATTGCAAGCTATGTTAAGCGCAGCTCCGCCAACAGCAAGAACAACGCCAAGCCCAATCGCCGTCTGAGTAATGTGGCACTCGCCGAGAAGGCTGGCTGGGATGCCGCGCGTGGTCTCGAGAAGGAAGTCTATGGAGGCGAGGCCATGGTCAATGGGCAAGCTGATGGCCATTTCGAGGATATCGAAGAGGTGGAAGAGGCGGAGGATTTTCAGGCAGTGGCTCCTAGCAAGAAGGCAAATGGACGAACTAGACGAAGAGCATGAATGAACGTGTGATGGTAGAATTTGAACAGTCGCAAAGAGCAATCATAACTAGACTAATTAACACTTTTGCTGCTTCCTACCCGATTTCCATCCGGCTTTTTTTTATTATCGTTATCGTGCCTTTCCATCTCTTCACTGGAGAGGCAGGAGAAGCCCTGGAGACGATTCGTCCGATGAGCCATTGTCATCTTCCCGTGACGTCTTGAGCAACGTACAGGCACCCCATTTGTACACCGATCGATTTGCTGGGCTGTTCGTCCTGCTGGTATGCTGGCTGGTGCTGGATGAATGTTACAAATTATGGCCAATGGGTAATGTAGTGTCAAGGGCTTGATTGTCGATGGTAGTCGGATCATGGATGGTGGATAGGCGGTTCAAGTTGGAGCGTGGCCAAGGGCGTACATGCAGTTATGTAGTTGCCTTTGCAGGTAGGTACAATGGACTGTGTTGATATGCGCAATTGACATTCAAGAAAACAAACATGGGGGTGAGAACAAGTCATCCAGGCTTCTAACTACATACGTACAGTACAGCACACTGAGAGACACAGGATCAGGTAGTCTGCAGCAAAACGAAATCTCCAATTTCACCTTCTAAAAAGGCCGAATAGCACAATTGCCTCGCGCCTCTATCAAACCCCCTTCTCGCTGCTCTGCGAATTGATCAGAGGAATTCCTTGACTCCAGGGTATCGCCGTCAATGAAGGAGGACCAACCACGAATGGTGATACCATCGCAAAAGCAGAATCATGCTGAAGAGAAAAGTAAGAGCCACCCAAGAAGTCTACTCTATAGGCTGATTAAGTTGGAAAGTCTCTTCGCTACTTGGCAGATGAATAGAAAGTACGAGACAGAGAAGAAGAGAACAAACGAAGAGGAAGAATGACACAAAAAGGGTAAATAAATAGTAATATCGTTAAACAAAAAGACCTTGACTGCCGGATTCCATCAGACTTGTGGCTTGGCTAGTCATCCACGCCTGCATACCTCCCAAAACACCTCGCTTCGAGATTTAAAAAAACAAAAGGCTAAAACCTCATAATTAGAATTACAAAATTAAAACAAGGGTGAAAAAATCGAGCGGAATCAAAAAGCAAAGAATATAAACGAGAATATCACAAAAAGAACGGCTCCATTTCGTTTTGAAGAGGCCAGCCGTTCACGGCGCTTTCGCGTTCCCAAGCTCCCGATGGAAGCGATTTGACTCGTGGCATCCTCTGCCGGGAAAGTAGCGGTGAGCGTTTGCGCGGCCAGAAGCACTGACTACGCGCATGGTTTCTCTCGCGCTTTGAGCTTAAAAGGTACTCCAATCCCATTCGCGTTGAACGCTTACTGGGACTTCCGACTTGTGAGGGGCTATTACCTCAGGCGTTGTCGGAGCATCCGACGGGGTCGCGGGAACGTCCTCGTCAGTAGTTGAGATGGAGCTCTGGCTATTGCTTCTAGTTCTGCTGTAACGAGCCTTGACTTCATTGAAGCAGTAATTGCAGGTGCGGAATTGATCTGCTCGTGGGTTGAACTCGGCGTTGTGGTCGAGGGGAATGAGGGCGCTGGAGTGCCAGTCGCAGAAGATGTGACCGCATTTGCGGCAGTGGTGTCGTCGAACCAAGGTGTTGAATGTGCGCCTGCAGACTGGGTCATCACAAACCGTCGATTCGGAATCAGGCTGAGAATAAGAACAAGGGTCAGCAAAGGTGAATCTAGTTTCGGGGGTTGGGACGAAAAAAGTCATGACTTTACCTTCCAGTGTTTGCGTGAAGGCACGCCATCCACTTGAGGGAACGCATCCAACTTCCAATTACCCTCCAGTGTCCGGGTGCTCTCGCAAGCCGGCCGTTGCGAAAAGTGCTGACCCAATAGAGATAGGCCAGGAATGCTCATGAGAATGCTGTTGGCCCTTTTGAGTGTAGAGTCCGTGTCGCTGGAGGAGCTGGAGCTGGCGGTTCGACACCTGACGACTTCGTGTGATGGGAATTCATCGCATCGACGCAAAACGGCGGGCATGTACAAGGGACGACCACCATGCTGACCATGGCGACCATACTGGCCGTACGGAATGTACTGGGCATTGGGCGATGGTGGAGTAGAGAAGACCTGGGTCTGCAGCGTGCTCGAGGTGTTGAGAGGGGATATCTCAGATCCCGCAGCAACCTGATACGACTGAGACCGGATGTGGTGACGGTGGCTCTGAAGATTGCTGTGAGTCTGCACAGGCGCGGTTGCGTACGTGTGCGTGTGGTTGGGCATAAAGTGCTGCGACTGCTGCTGATCTATCGGCAGCGTGGGCATGATGAGCTGGGCTGCCATGATGAAGGCAGGGAGATGTCAAGAATTGGGCCTTGCTTATGGATGGACGAGGTTCGGTCGAGGAATAGCAAAGGTGACCGGAGTGCAACACAAGTCGTCAATAGAAGGCGAGAGAGAGAGGCGACTTCGGTTCTGGGCGTTCTCAGTTATCTCTCATGGCGTTCGACGATGTTGATGTTCAGGACGGTGAGGATATGATGGCACAACAAACGACTCGGCATGGGCAGCTGAAGAATAAGAGACTTGTCGGCTTCGGCTGCGCAAGAATAAAAGGCGGGACGAGGGTAATTAAGAATGGCTTAATAGTTAAGCTACTAGGCTGGCTGCGAGGTGCATCCCGGGTCGGGATTGCGGGCGGGAATGGAGGCGGAGCATGAAGACGGGACAATGGTCAGTGTCCAGTCAGTGCAGGCCAAGTGAGTGCCAGGTGTTCCAAGTGGTCCAGATGTCAGTCATCAGTCAGACTGTCGGATAATGACCCGATTTTAGATGCTGGCGGCTGGCTGGCGGCTGGCTGGCGGCTGGCTGGCGGCTGGCTGGCGGCTGGCTGACGGTTGGCGGTGGTTGGTGGCAGAAGGTACGGCGCTGAGAGAAGCTTCAGGGTCCAGCAGCGGCCGGTCAGCGAGTCAAGCGCTTGAGCCCCCCAAACCGCAATAATCATGCCAAAGACCACGGACCGACACATGAGAGACACATCACCGACACAGCAGCGACACAGCAGCGACACCGGGCGCAACAGAGAGAGACAAAGACGAGACAGGCGCAACAGGGGAGCCTTGGCAAGTGGAGCGCCCTCTCTCGAAATTCACACGATTGGGCCTGGACGTCGCTTGACAAGGGAATCTAGATCATGTCAAGTTGACAGGCCTGCACGGGCAGCTTGGTCCGTGTCGTCTTCCCTGTCTGGAGAAACGTCGTTCTTGCAAGGGCGTTGGGGAGACAAGAATGCAAGGTTGTCTCCTCGAGGCGCGATTGCAACTCCAACATTCCTCGACTCGACTCGCCGGTAGGTGCTGGATGTACCTATGTACTCCGTACAGAGTAGGTAGGCAAAGGCCTACTACATACATACGGAGTAGGTACATATGTAGCAAAATAAGGGAGATTGCCGGCGGCGGGACCAGAGAGGATTCCGAAATAAGACAACACGCACGCCGACAGCCAGATGAGGAAGTAGGATGGGACGTGGCGTTTTGCTGCTCGTGCGACCACCCAACATCATATCATGGAAACGTAGTACGTAGACGAACGCGCCTTTGCCGTCTTCTCATTATGTAGCTTTAATCCCGATCTAGAATCGAGCACCAATCACACGGTAGAGGCGGTGACCATCGATCGCAACAAGCTGTGGACTCCATACCTTAGCTGCTTGGCTACCGGTACAATTCAACTTCTAAAATGCTCGCAGCGCGTTTGCAGTGCAGCAGCGAATGTCTTTGACGACTCGGCAAAATTACATCATCGGCAGGAGGCCTACTCGGTACACAATACACATGTATCCGTACTCCGTACCTACTTTGGCTTATTCCATCGCCTCACTTCACAATGCTGAGAAATGACCTTATGTATGTACTAGGCTCTCGAGAGACGAGGCCACTGATCTGTGAGCTCCCTCCTTATGCCTCCTTACGTCCGAACCTGGAGGCTGGCGGACGTTGTCTGGGCAAGAGCCCACTTGGCCTTGGTGGAGTCGCGAAGTGGGCGTTTGCCTGCCCGCAATATGTACTAGGTACCTAACCTAACGTATTGAACACACAGAACGGCGGCGGCAGTGTGCATGAGGAAAGGCAGCTAGGGAGGTGTGAAGCAGGGGCTTGGGTGATGATCTGGATCAGCCCCATAACTCCCCCGGGACTGTCGCAAAAGTCTCCCTTTCTCTTATCGCAGGTACATGATTGGCCTTTCTACCCTTCCACCCTGTCACTCACCCATTCACCCCCCTGCTTCCAGCTTGTCACCGACCGGCCGCGTGCGGAGTGAGTGGGCACATCGCGAAGCTTCTTCGTCTGCGGCATTGGACCCCTACGGAGTGAAATCACTGAAAGGTCCTACAGCTTGAAACCGTTTGCCTCACCGCCCAAACGGATGGCCCAAGTGAATTCAACGTGGCCAATGTCTGAAATAAGGGCGCAGTGCTACCTTGCCTTGCGCACCACCAAACTGTGATACCGTATGTACTCCGTACGTTCACAGCCACTTGGGCAGTCCAAAACAGCGAACGACCGAGCCGATATTCATTTTTCTTCTTCTTGGGAATCCAGCCTCTTTCGACCCCGTGAACTTGAATCCGGAAACCCCACCTGCATCTTCCCCGTCCAGTCAGAAGCGAGCCAAATAAGTGACAACTCATGCATGGAGTGCAATTGTTTCAGCAATCCTTCACCATCGCCCCCCGCGTGGTAAGAGAGTTCATCCAATCTACAATTTCAACCCACGATAGCAACAGTATGTAGGTCCATACCTATCATGTACCTATGGCATTGACGACCCGATGGTCATTCGGAGGCTGCGAATCCCCAGAAGAAAACTCGCCCTGCTACTTAGGTACGGTAGGCGGTGACTCGCATTCAAAAACTTCTCGTTCCATCTCACTGCATGCACAGCATCCAGGAACTTAGAAGAGCCAGCGCACATTCAGGTCCTACCTGCCTGTACGGAATACTCCGTAACACATTCGTACTCCGTACAGAGTAATATTGGAGGTGCACATGGCATATGCCGTATATCAAAAAGAAAGAAGAACGTACGTTGCACTTCGTCGAACGAAAGGATTCTTCATTTCCCCCAAAGCATAACTCCACAAGCCGATTCGGCACTTGGGGTAAATCGAGTGGTGGTCTTTTCCTAAGAAACGCCAGGCTGGCCAATTGGCGTCGTTGCAGCTACAAAAGGAATGCGCAGAACATGAACAAGGGTTCATATGGCTCTTTTTCCGCTGTTCTCGGCCAACCTCAGATTTTAGTCCGAGTACTCACCCTGTGAACACTGAAGACGTTGAGAACTCGAGGGGTCCTTGGCCATGTCAGCTGTGCTTCTGGCATCCGTGATGTCATTTTTTGTTCTGGAATGCACACTAGAAGTCGTCTTGGCATCGAGACCAAGAACACATTACGGAGTACCGACGCACGCATGCGCATTTGCACCCGGAGCCTTACAGGGTTGCAATTCATCCGCGACTGCCGTTGCCATCGTGTCATGCACGCGCATCCGATCAAATAACGCTCTGCCGCTTGCTGCAATGCCGTCTGCATCGACGGGGGGGTCGCACTGGCAAGGCAGAGGAGATGGCACACCGCTCGGTTTTCGACGCCGCTCGATGAGATGAAGATGGGGAACCGTGGTGGACCTCTTGTCGTTGGAATATGCAATGGCTGGACGAATCCATCTCGATGGGTTCTCATGGACCAGGGTACATTCCCAGAACGTAGAAGAAGTTGGACTTTGGCTGCGACATCGCCCGCGGGACCTGGCCAATCACCGTGTCGGCAATTCATTCTGCTCTCGCCGCGAGTCGCGATGGTAGGTACTCCGTATGTTCCATCCCTATGTATGTACCCAATACCTGTCCAGGTTCGCTTATTACCGATCCTGGCGGGACGAGGGTGCCTCTGCAGCCTGCTACGCGAGATAAAAATCGCCTCGTGCCATCCTGGACCTAGGTCCGATAGACGCATCCCGAATCCCGATACATAGATAGGTAAAGTTAGGTATAGACGCATGTATTACCTACATAACTCCGTACTTCCGTGCAGATGACATACCTACATAGCGTGCAGCCGCGGCCCAATGAGCCCGCAGACGATACAGACAGTGTCTCACGATGGAACCTCTTTATTGAGCTTGCTCTCAATCAGCGCTAATTCTCGTAACATATTGTGACATTGGCACGCATGGCTTGCATAGCGCCCCAGGGCTAAATATCTTCTGGACATGTTTTGCGTTGGATTCTTGCTACATGTAAACGCGATGACCGTGTATCATATGTTACATTCACGTAGGTACCTATGTACAGAGTGCTCTGTACCTAGGTAGATACAAAGGTACAGCTGTAGTGGATTGTTCCTAGCTCCTGTCAACCGCTTGCTTACACGAACATTCAAGATATTTTCAATCGTCGTTGCAATAAAGATTCTGTGAACCAGCGTCTTCGTTTCGAGACCGCAAAACATAACAATGATGATGACAACATAGAGTTCGAGTGTGATACTGTGGTAGACGACATGAGAAAGCTAGAGCCAGCGCCCAGAGGAAAGGAATCTCAACAAAGATGACGACTATGTACATGGGATCATCACATGGACAGATTGATTGATGCACGTTTGATTTGATGTCTAGTCCGCTTCCCATCTCCCACTTCTGCCGCCGTCCTTGAACACGACCCGCACACCATCAATCACCATCCCCTTGTCCACCGCCTTGCACATATCATACACTGTCAGTGCCGTCGTCGAGGCCGCTGTCAGAGCCTCCATCTCAACCCCTGTTTTGCCATCGCACGTCACAGTGGCTCGGATCTCGATGGCTTCACCTCCTTCGGCGGGTTTGAGGTCAATGGCGACGTGTGAAATGGCAATCGGATGACACAGCGGGATCAGATCCGGCGTTCGTTTGGCCGCCATGATGCCGGCGATGCGTGCTACGCCCAACACGTCGCCCTTCTTCATTCGGTTTTCTTGTATCAGCGATATGGCTGTCTTGTTGGAGAATCGGACACGGCACGCTGCTGTGGCTGTGCGACTTGTCACTGCTTTCTCGCTGATAGAGACCATGTGTGCTGATCCTGAATCAGATACGTGCGTGAGGCGTTTAACATCTGCTTGGTTATTGTGGGTGCTCTCGTTCCTGCTCGCCAAAGTCCGTGATGTTGAAAAGAGCCTCGTTTGGCAGGCCCATCTGCTACCAGGCGCGGAATAATGCGATCCGAAAGCTGCACCAAGTGTGCTCATGAAGCCGCAAGTTTTGGCAGATGAAACATTGAGTGATGCCGCAACTGGATCTAATATTGATCACCACTCAGCACTGTTCTCACAGCTACAACATCAAAGTCTTGACCTCAAATGCAAACAAGTCAGGGTAGACTTTGTCCCTACGTTGAATGCATGCATCATGGCAGCCCCGCCACAGCGGTTCATATTGGGAATAGAAGCAGTGGAATTGATGCAAATCACCGCTTCCCGTCTGCCCGCAGACCATGGTTATAACCCAACGAGCAGAGAGATAAGAGGTTCAGTCACCCACCTATCAAAATCATTGGCCTGTTCTTCATGTGCTCCAGTTCGCCAAGGCCAGCGTGCTTCGCTTTCTTATTCTTGACTGCCATGCCGATGATGTCCAACAATTGATCAGCTTCCGGGCGCGCCGTATCGAGGGCTTCAATAGGATCTCCGTTGTTAGATCGCCGCAGTATGTCTCGTAGGGAGACCTCTGCGTTGCCAAATAAGCACACTTTCAGGTTCCCATCGCTGGTGATGCGCAGCCGGTTGCAGGTTCCGCAAAAGTTGTGCGTCATACTTGTGATGAATCCAATTCGACCTGCAAAGCCTGGGATACGCCATGCTTTGCTTGTGTCGTTCTTGTGGTCCACGACTTTCTGGAGTCCTGGATGTTGCTCACGGATCATGTCCAGCATCTCTGAGTAACCGAGCATCTTGTTCTTGTTCCACCTGTTGCCATCAAACGGCATGTACTCGATGAATCGTACCTCCAAGTCCCTTTCGCGCGTCATTTCGACAAAAGGAAGTACTTGACCGTCATTGACTCCCCGCATAACCACGCAATTGATCTTGAGCTTGATGCCCGCACCGAGCTTGTTCATCTCCAGAATTCTGTCGATGCTGTCCCGCACGGCTTCGAAGCCTTGCCGACGGGTCATGATTTGGAACTGCCAAGGGTCCAGCGTATCCAGACTCAGATTAACACCAGTAAGCCCAGCCTGAACCATGCTGTCCAATTTTTTGCGCAGAGTTATGCCGTTTGTGGTGATGCAGAGCTCTTTCAGGCCGTCGGTCCGTAGTGCCCCAATCTGCTGCATCAATGGCACAATGTCCCGTCGAACGGTCGGTTCGCCGCCTGTGAGTCGAATTTTGCTGACCCCTTGGGAGACAAAAATGGATGACAGCATGATTATTTCCGGAGTGGTGAGCAGGTCTCGATTCGGCGACAGTGGAACACCTTCGGCCGGCATGCAGTAAACGCATCGTAGATTACATCGCTCCGTGATCGATATGCGCACGTAATCATGCTGACGATTATACTTGTCGGTCAAGAACTCCGAGAACGGCTTCACATTGCGAAGTTCATCTCGACGGGGAGATCTGGTAGTTTCCGTAGTCGCCGCCTCAGGCGCCTTCCGATCGGCCGAGGCTGACGTACCGAGCTGTCGTCGAATCGAGTTACAACAAGACTTCCCTGGAAGCTTTGCGCCGCGTCGCCATGCACCCAGAACCACGTTCCGAGCTTTGATTGTAATAGCATGCATTGTGGATCTCGTCACACCGGTCATTGTCGGTGAAATGAGCAAGATGGTTCGGATTCGTGCGCACGGGGGGTATCGTAGCACTCGGGCCTCGAGTACAGAGTCTCAAGAAATGGTCTTCTGTTCCATGCTGGATGAACAAGAGCAAGCTTGAATATAAAAAAGAGAGGCAAAGTTAAAACAGGCACTGATGTAACCGGACGAAACCGAATTGTTGAGATGCTTCAGACATTGGGCTGCAGGATGTCATTATTATTATTATTATTATACACTAGCTAGGCTGACTTGAGCTGGCCCAGTTCTAGAACCTCTACATGATGACTCATAGG